>JAPYYS010002213.1:0-11810 GCA_030522525.1 Campopleginae sp. 14b
CGTCTGACTCAGAAAAATCCGCCAGGTTCGAAGAAATTGGTCAATTTTTTTTTTTTTTTTTTTTTTTCCTTTCTTTTTTATCATTTTTCAGGCTCGTCATTCTTTTTCAGGGCCCCAAAATCGAAATCTCATTGAATTCGATCACGTTCGAGACTCGGAAATATAAATTTTTTCATAAAATTGGAGCTTCAGGGATTTTTTGGAATAATCGAATGCTGGAGGTGGAGAAAATCAATGATTTTCAAGTTTTTTATTTGTTTATGCTATTTTATTGATATTCCAAGTGAATCTTCTACTTTTGAGATCACAAGCAAACACTAAATAATGCTAAATATCACATCGAGGAAAATACAGAGCAGGTAAATATAAAACTATCGAGTCTTATGTACAAAATAAAAGTGTTAAACTTTGATAAGTATAATTAACTTATAATTAGTATAAAAGGTGATGGAGCGAGGGGAATTAATATTGAAGGGAAAGCAAGCGCTACGTTGACGTTTCGATCTTTATCGTTTCCTCCAGTCTCTAGCCTTTCAACAAGAAACAACAATAACAAAGAGGCAAAGAAGAATAATTAATGTCATTATCGTTTCGAGAGATTGGTGAGGAAGCTGGTCGAAAAATGTATGAAAAAAATGAGTAAACGTGGGCCTTCGAGTCCACACTGGTTGATTTTGATCCGAAAATAGTATCATCGCCGATTGCTTGGCATTTAATGGCAAGGAATTCGGAATGGAATAAAAAATGAATTTTGTCTTTGAAAAAAGAAGAAAAAATCTGGAAATTCATTTTTTATGGGTCTGGGTGAAATTGACCCAGATGATAAAATCGATGGCAGCCTGTGAGTGTTGGAAACAATTTCTGCGCTGAAAAAATGGAAGGAGAAAAAAAATTTGGCCCATTTTTCGAAATAAAAATGAAAAAAAATGAAAAATGAAGATTCTGGAGGGCAGGGAATGGAGGATGATGGGAAATCAATTGAGTCGAGATAATGAGCGATGAGTATGATGATTAGCGACAAGTGTTGACGGATCGTTTGACGAGACAAGTGTTGCACGTGACTTCGCAGCACCATCGGAATCTGCACTGACAATTGACTTTTTCTTTGACTATTTTAGTGTCGTAGCCACGTCCGCAGCAGAGTAATTCGCATCCTTCGACGCCGGGGCTGGTGGAGTTGCATTGTCTGCCTTGAGTGCCGAGGGAGCCAGTTTTCCGATTGGTTTTGCAGAAATCGGGGGAGTCTTCGGTGTAGACGAGATCGTAACGCCCAGGAGGTTTGATGGTGAGGCCTTCCGTTATGAATTTGTGACCGTCGTTACTGGGGATGACCTTTGCTGCACCGTCGAACGAATCTTTGAGGTGATTACCGATCTCGCGAAACGAGGGCATTTTCCGCCAACACGTTCGCACTGTGCAGGAGCCTGAGAGCCCGTGACACTTGCAATCGGTCCTCATGAAGTTTCGTACTGCCTGAACACAATCCAATTGCCCAAAGAACGATCGAATAATTTTTCAATTTAAAAAAAATCGAAAAATTAAATATAAATAAATAAATAAATAAATGAAAAATCGGTTTTTCTATTTTTGACACTTACCAGACGCCCGGCGTCGTTGTTGTGCAACTTGACCAGAGTCTTGATGTCGCTCCTTTTTCTGTAAGGGGCGTCCATGAATTCTCGTGATTTTTTATACCCAAAATTAACGTTGTCGCCGCATCCGCCCCATTCCCAATCGCCGTCGATCGGTACGTTTTTATTTTTCATCATGTTGTCCACTGACGTCTGTGCGCCATTTTTTCGACCTAAGATTATTCAAAGCTCCGATTACGATCATGACGTTAATCGTTGGAATGCGATGAAATTCATTATTATCCTTGCCCAATGCTCATGATTTTAATTAACAACTTAATCGTGATGATAAAACGAAAAATTTCCATCATTTAAAAAATTCACTAAATCGTTGAAAAACAAAAAAAAACAACATTTTCTCATGAAAAAAAAAAATGGCGATCCCAAATTTCGTAACGATTCCATTAAATAATTGAGCGTATGATGCGTTACCCCTTGCCGTAACTTTGTCGCAAGAGCATTCGACGAGATCGCCCATGGTACAGGCTCGCGTGACCGCGTACGTAACTCCAGCTGCGGTGATGGCGTTGACGAATCCAGTTTCTCGAGTATCTGGAGAAAAAAAAACAAAAAAAAAAAAATGAAAAAACAAAAAAAAAAAAACGAAGCAACGTTTTGACGAGATCACTCCGTATCTTAGCAACAATCGCGAATGCCAATTTTTCCAAGGATCATTATAAATTTTCGCAAATATGTGTGCGCTCGGAATTTTTGTTGCTCGATACGCGTGTACGATCTCGAAGGAGATCTCAAGGCAGCAGCTTCGAGCGAGCTCTCTGCGATCTCGGTCACTCGCGTCAATGCGGTACCAATTACGATGATTATCGGGAGAAAGGATCGGCGCGGTGAAGCTGCGTAAATGCGCGGCTCTAGGAAGATAGATCTATCGCGATAGCTGTCGCAGGGAAAACCACAACATTCCAAAGAGAATATAAATGCCGGAGAATTGGGCTCGAGCTCGATAGATCGATGGCTCGGCTAAACGGTCTCGATCGGGAGGAAAAACTCGGCGGAAGATTTGTCCGTTGGCAATTGGACGATTTACATTATTTTGGTCACGAAGCGACAAGGGAAAGGGCAATTTTGTACTCTCACGTTAAATAAACAAAATTTATATCCACAAGAAACTTTAAATACTATCCTCCCGCCCAATACCGTCTCGTAATTTAATCGACAATGCGCGTTGGCGCGATCGAATGTTGAATTAACTCATAACGCTTGACTCTCTCACGGGCGTTGGAATGCCGGACCAATTACCGAATAATACATACGTGCATGTCCCCGTACGCGCGGCCAGCGATGAAGGACGATGCGAAAGGGATGAGGGAGAATCTGCGGAGAATCTCGCTCGCGTATTAAGCCCGCGAAAGAGCTGGGCGGGGAGGCATGAAAAATGGAGGACGAAGATCTCGCGCCCGAGTAACTTTTTTCGCGGACTTGGCGGCTTGTCTCGCGGGAAAATTCGTCAATAAAAAGTGCCAATGCGAGCTGCACCGGAGCTCTCGGCGGAAAGACGCACGGATCGATAGAGCGATCGCCAATTGTTTCCTCATGTGGAATAAGCGCAACGGGAAGAATGATTTTTATGAAATAAACTTGCAAGATTTAGTGCGTCCCCCGGTTATTCTCTTTACAGCCAAGATTAATGCCAATTGAAAAAGGCAATTACGATAACTACGCGCTCTTGGAAGTATTTCGAAAGCCGGTTGACCGAAGGCCGCGAAAGCGAGACACCGAGAGAGAGAGGGCAAGGAAAACAATCGCCTTGAACTTGACACGAAAGGATATTTATCTACTGGGTGCGTTGCATCCACGCGGGTGCATCGCTGCACATGGACCCGCGCGGCTTTGCCCCCTGGGGCGCAGACCCAATTGACACGCGCTCGGTCGCGATGACGAATAAACGCGAAGGAGCAAGTCTCCTCGTTGGAAAATCAAAATTTTAAGACTATATCGGGCCAACCACCGCGCGGAGGCACAAATGAAAAAGGAAAAAGAGTTAAAGATCGGGGCGTATTATTGAGGATCGAGGATTTAAACGCGCTGCTTCAATCCCGCAGATCTTAAGAGCGCGGAAGGGCATTTTTGTTGTTGTTATTTTGTTATATATACGCGGAGGGTACTCTTTCTACTCGAGTGAGCAGAGAGAGAGAGAAAGAGGGATGCGCGCGAGCACAAGTTTAAGCCTGGTTCTCGGTGGTTCCCATGGATTCCTCGGTGGATATCTTCGGCCCGGATCGATGGACGGACAGACCGACGGAGCATGGCTGCCACCGCCCGCGTATCTTCTGATACATCGCCTCACCTTTCAGTGCGTATTTAAACGATACGATAGTTTTATACAAGGGATCTTGATATGGTCGTTCTGTGTTACTCCCGATGCCCAGCAGCCCAGCAGCTCGACAAGCCTCGCTCGACTTCTCTGCTGTTGCTGTTTCTCGCTCCGCGCGCTTCTTACTTTCCGCAGGTATAGAGAAGCCTCAGCGCGCTCGTTCGCGTCTTTCTCATTCTCTGACGCGACCAAATCCGGCCGCGCCAGATGCGGGCACACACTGCGGAATATCCAACAGAGCTGGAATTAAAACGAGACGAGAAATAAAGCTTCTCTCTTTTTCTAGCCATCGCCCAATCCAATTTCCCCGATTTATCAGCACTTCTTGGCTCTCTGCCGATGCGCGACAGCTCATCGCACCGCCTCATCGTATTTACGTTTTTTTTAACCTTCAATCTACTTTTATTTTATCAGCCAACTTCCAGGAACAATATTTATATCGTGCCTGAGCGACGGTAACGCGTCCCGGGACGGAGCCGGAACGTCTATACCGATTCTAATCCAAGTCCGATGTACGGCTCGCGCGCGGGCTTTCGCTCAAGTTTTTTTTGTTTTTTTTTTTCCACCAAATACACGATCCCCCGGACCACCGGTCTCAATAAACTACCCACCGCAAATGAAAAAATGCGTTTAAATTATTTTTATTCAACAAACGCCAACGCCAGCCTTTTCCACCAACTCCTTCGCCGCTCGCATCACGTCCACCTGTTGCTCCGACGCTCTGTCTCTTTTCCCAATCCTCCTCGATAGCGATCCTATCGTCCAGTATACAAAATGCTCCCTTCATTGATGCGCATATACTCGGCTGCTGTTGCAAAGCACCATTTGTTTCGCGGTCATTTGTTTCGTGACACGAAATTTATCACGCTTTGCTGCGAGCCTCGCGATACACACTCGCCGCGTTTACTTATCCGGCGTTACTAGAAAGCAAGAGAGAGAGAGAGAGAGAGAGATTCCGAGTGCCGATCAATTACAGCGCCGTTTAGATCGATCCAGCAGCCCCGGAAACCTCCGGCGGCGAGGATTTTCGTTGCAGAACCATTTTCCGCCCAAAATTTTTACGATAAACTCATTTTTTTATCTCTTTTTTTTTCTCTCGTCGATTAAATCGATTTGGCCTCAATTTTTTGCTCTTACCCTCCCCAGGCTCGTAGATCTTCCGGCCGCACGAGCATCACTATCGAATTTCAAGCAAAGGGGATCGCCCACAAAAATAGGAAGAAAACAAAATTATTGCATAATGAGATTTTTTGTTTTTAACCTTTCTTACCACTTGAGTCGATCCTTTGCTCTGATTTCACTTTCGCTCTCCAATCGCCAAGGCTTACCGTTTTTTTCCTATATACTCGTCTCTCTCCTCTTCCAGAGAAAATATCTCGATCGCCCTGCGCTTTCTTCTTCCTTCTTATTTTATATTCTCTCCTTCCTTTATCATTTCCTTTCTTTCACGTTTCATGTCTTGTTTGTTTCCTCCTTTTTCATCGCCTCGCTGTCTCTTCTTGCCTCAGTTTTGTACGATCGGTATAAATATACAACTATCTGTCTGGGATACCGCGCGCCTTCCTCCCAGAAAATAAGCCCAAAAGAAGAAAGAAAGAAAAATATTCTGCATTCTCTTTCCTGCTCCTTTTCCGTTTTGTTGGACTTGCGGGGTGCATCGCTCTCGTGTCCAGTCGCCCTCGTCCTCGTCCTCCTCCTCCTCTTTCCCCTCGTAACGTCTACCGTTCGGGCATTAATCTTCGTCCGTGACACCCCCGCGACACCCCCGCTCGTCCAACAACGTACAATCTTTCGCAAAAAGACCCGGAGCAACCTGCTGTTGCTCCCTCTGCTTACTCCTCGCCGCGTCCTCGCCAGCACAAATCCTCACTTTGCTCCATTCAATCGCTCACTCTCCATTTTTACCAATCGCCTCGCACCCGCCCCGATTCATCCTCTGCCCATTACGCGGAAACACCCGTAACAAACATATTTCGATCCCGATCACCTAAATCCATTTTTGACGGAACTGAAGAATCGAGCCTCAAGAATTTTCGACGATTGGCCAGTAAACACCGCCACTCCCTTTGAAGCCACACACTCAATCGTGCAAATTTGTACTTTGACTTTTAAAAAATTTGTATTTCTTGGATTAAGGCATCAAATTAATCTTGGAACCATACTTTTTGGGGGTAGAATATCCTGAGTAATCGATTGCAATGATTTTGAACATTGAAAAATGAAATTTTCTTGCCAAATAATGGCCAAATTGAAAAAAGGATTTTTAAAACCTGTTGGATGCAAATTTGCACTTTGACTTTTCAAAACTTTGTATTTCTTCGATTAATGCATCAAATTAATCTTGGAACCATACTTTTTGGGGGTAGAATATTCTGAGTAATCGATTGCAATGATTTTTAAAGTGAAAAAATAAAATTTCATCCTCAAAAAATGGCCAAATTGAAGAAAGAAATTTTGAAAGGCTGTTACACTTGAAATTTTCGTGAATGCAAATTAGCACGAGTCGGGTGTCTGCAGGTAATTCCGCCAAAAATAATGGAAAGCTTTTCGATCGCGATGCACTTTCTCCCTGTATCTTTGAGTGCAAATCAAAAGATCAATGTGAAAGAGTAAGAAAAAGGGAGAGAGCATAAGAAAAGAGAATCTCGCGGGTCCATAGGAATACGAGAAAAGGGAGAGAAGAGACAAGAAGTTTTGGCTCGCGTGAGACGCGGCGTATAAATCTTGACGGGAACCCGTAAATAACGCTCAGCAACATTCAATTCGAGAAGGAGCAGCGAGAGCAAGAGAAAAGGTGAAGATATAGGGGGAAAGAGAAAGAGGAGGAGAACCGCGATGCGGTTCGACTGGTTCACGTGATGCTCGCGCAATTTCCATCGGTACTGAACCACCGAGAGAGTCGAAAAAACCATTCGTCTCATATTTTTTAACTCCAAGAAATTTGAATTTTTTGAAATACAAAAAAAACAACAACAACAAAAATATAATAATAAAAAATGAAAAATATTTAGACGCTTCGGGCATTTTTCCTGTTTCCGCTTTGGCCACGACGTTTTGGTCCACACAAGACACGAGTACAAGCGACGTCGAGGACGTCGACGTCGATGAGGAGGACAACGACGAGCAGGATGCCCGCCCGAGAAAGTATACACGAGCATTCAAATGTCAATGCTGACCGAGAGCAAAGTCTAGCGGAGTAACAGATCTGTCTCAGCTTCGCTTTATTTCATTCTTTTCTTTGTCTCCGGATTTGCAAAACCGGCTGCCATCTCCTGCGCGAACGCACTGCACGAAGAAACTTTAAATGTACGCCAGCAGAGCCGGAGCAGAGAAGAGGACCTATACAATAAACGTACGGGACACTAAACTGTTTGCCGTTGTCAATTCCCCTTTGGGAACGCCTCTCCACCAGCCGATTATACTCGCACTCCCTGCTCCTGGGTACAGCATCTTTCACCGTAACTTTTCAATACCGTGCCAAAGTTTACCATCGAATAACAACTTCCGACTTGAATCCATTTATTTTCCGTCCTGTTTTCCCAGCGCAGCTCAAATTCGTGGATTGATAATCGATCAACGATTGAGGTCTCCAAATATAAAATTGTTCCGAGAACGCGACTAAGAAAACGATTCATTATACCAGGATTTGTTAACTGGTAACAAATATAAAGTTGGATACTACGAGATAAATGTTTTTTTTAACAGTTAATGAATTATTTATTTGAGCCTCGCTCGATTGCGTGGAATAAACATTTGTTAATAGTTAATAAATGAATCATTTGATAAAACGTAACGTTTCTTAATAGCAAATGAATTTTATGACGATAAAAATTAACTGAGTTAAGGGAAATAAAAGGGATCGAACAAATGATTATCTTGAAGGAAATGGTATGCCCATGAAATTTAATCGTGATAGCAAAGATATTTTTTGGCCATTAACAAATTTTGTAACAGTTAATGAATGTTCAAAGTACCAACAAAATATATTTCTTTATTATAAATAATCTGTTTTCTCAGTGAACGTTGAGATGTTTGGAGGAAGAACAAAAAAAACTTTTCACAGTGGAGCTATTTATTGCTGGGCAGGTTTCCAAATTGATTCCCCGGATTATTCACGCGCAGCGAGACAAGAGAGACATAGTTTTTTTTTTTTCTCCTTTTTCTCGGGAGTATTGTGTGCGGAGAGATGAAATTGAGGCGCAACTGGGAAGGGGTCATCATGGCAGTGATGGTTCGTTCAGACATGTCAATCGGTCAGGATTTTCCACTGGATAAACGAGAGAAGGAAAAGTGTGAGGTTGCAGGTCCAGGATGTGGTCTTGAGGTAGGAATTTGGTGTGTAGCGAGAACAGGAGTAAATGTGAGGACTCGTTGACGTTGATAAATCAAGCGGGTGTGACGGAGAGTGTGATGAGTAGAGTGGAAAGGAAAATAGAAGTGCCGGAGGTGTTCGTAAACGAGATGACACGCGGCACAGGGGGGAAACTTAATAATCGATGCTCATGGAGTCGTCATTGTGAAAGGGAAAGAGAGAGGACTCGTTGGACAGAGTATCCCAAGATTTTGACCTGGAACTTTGGAGGAGTAACCCGAAAATGAATTTTCGTTCGAGTTTAACGCTTCGATTTCACTTGTTGATGCAGTTATTGCTTCTGTATGCAGTAGCATCCCTCATTTGTGCTGTGCCCGGTGAGCGAATCCCCACTGGAATGTCCCAACGAGCCTCGAGGGGTCATAAATAAATCATGTGAAGTTTTGAGGGATCCAGAGGTGCGAGGATCACTTGGAAGAGAGAGAGAGAGAGAGAGGATGTCAGGAAGGAAGAGAGGAAAGGGAGAGGACGAAAGAGACGTATGAATTGAGGGAACGGTGTCTGGGAGCAGAAGAGTCTCTTTCTTTTGATGGAAAAGAAGAGGCGAGTGTCCTGAGGTGCGTATAACCAAAGCAGAAGCTTTTCTGGAAGGTGGGTCGTAGATTTAGTGACGGTGTGTCTGCCTGGTCCGGGGTATACATTGAGAATTTAAAATGGGAATGCAGTAGGAGCTCCAGGTTGAAAAACCTCAGGGTGCCAATAATATTTAGCGCAAAGTCTGGGTAATATCGTGCGACAAGTTGTTAAGAGCACGCGGGGGATGTCGTAATGTGGGCTTTGCCGAAGAGTTGCTCTGCTTGGGTGATCGTGACGAGGATTGACAAGTGCCCTGTCAGCCTCCCGGTGTAACATTCTCCGGAAGGTATAGAAGGGGCTGGTGCTCGCTTGTCCCACGATATATAGCAGCCATCAAACGACTGAGTGAGTGACAGAGCAAAAGAGAAAGTAAGAGGCTTCAAGAAAGACATAAAGAGAGACAAAGAAATGGAGGGAGAATGGTTCGACTAAGACGTCGCCTGGGGCGAGCTGTCGTCAATGTTCAACGAGTACAAATGGCAGTACAAACTTGATCTCATCCCTCAATGAATCGTCGCCGTCGACCTTCTCCATATCCACGAGTCAACTATCCTGACAACCGAGCATCGCTCATTCGGACAAATTGTAAATTAATTTCAGTGCCAAATCATTTACTAATTTACTACTGTAAGGAGACTCGGGGGTGGACCAAAATCTCGCGAGGTATGGATCAGGAAGGGCGAGTGAGCAAGAATTTTTGATGTAGTGACAAATGAAGGATGAAGATGAAGTCTGAATTAGGGACTATTTTGAAAGAGCGTCTCAATCGAACGAGGAGGACGGTGGCTGCATAAACAGAAACCCAAATTCCAGTGAATTAAATGGACCAATGGCATCCGTTGAGATTTAACCATAATACCAATACGTTATCGAGTTTATTGGTGATTTCTGAAGATTCCTATCGGAATAAGAGCCACACATTCGCCAATAAATACATAAATACATTCGAATGTGCCTCTGTAAATACCAATCTATATACATAAGTATATAGATGTATATATATATACATACTATGTACTGGTTTAGCGTGGCAGCGTTTACGAGCTCCGGCTCAAAGGCCGGGCGGTATTTACTGCCAAATAATTAGCCCCGATTTAGTGCCGATTTCATTTAGTTCTTCTCCTCTCTGGCCTATTACAGATAACTCCACTTTTCAGTGCACGTTTCGTTTCTCTCTTGCAGTTGCTGCTGTTTTTTTTTTCCATGTTTTCGAAATTAAGAGAGTTTTAACAGAGCAGAGGCTTGAAGTCTTTGGAGAGACCACCGTCGTCGTGCCTTTTTTTATTACACGTAAACCGTTCTTCTTTATTTGGGCCAACTGCGGAGCCACAGCTCGGGCTTTCCCTAAATTATGCAGGCGCTTTTTTTTTAATGCGTCAATCATCTCGTTTATTGTGCTTTTTTTTTTTCTTTCCATGCTTTGAACGTTGGCCAAGAGTTTGATGGCGTTGCCTCGAGGAGTCCGGAAAACCAGTAGAATTTTTGGGAGCTTTTTATCGGAGAATAATTTTCCCTTGCAAATTGCGTCGCGCGGCTCGATCGAGAGTTTCTTAATTAAGGGACGTCTTCGTGGAAAATAAAAAAAAGGTCCTGCGACTAGGAGCCTGAGGTGGAAAAGGCTCAGGGAGAGGAATAACATCCGGAGAGAAAAGAAGCGACACCAAAAGTCGTTCTCGTTCTCACCAACACGAGAAAGAAGAGCAGCGTGGGTCTCGTTTTCCAAGCGCTCTTCAAAGATCGCGGAACGAATGTTATACGAATGAGCACACGGTTGCGAGCGTGTATCGAGCATCACTCCGACTGGACGGACCACACAGCGGGAGCTACCTGAGCCTATCGCCAGGATAGCGCTCGTAAAAATTAAACGTCGCCAGAGAAATAAACGTCAGTCGCGGAATTAAGATAGGCCACGCTTATACTATCTCAGTTTCTTGCTGGCTGGCTCCTCGTTCTTATGTTTTCTCGCTGGTAGCCCAAAAGTGTCGGAAGCATCGCGCTTCATCATTCGGATCGTTTGTGCGTCCCCCTGCCCTTGCCCCCCTCGCCCGTAGGCTGGAAAAAACGTGATAAAAATATTATTACCGCGTGAAGCGTTTTCCGCATCGAAATTCATAAAATCCTCGTCCATAGAGTGGAGAGCGTGGAAGGAACAAGTTTGTCCTACTTCGGTAGCTCGGGAGGAAGTCGACGCTTTTTATTATCTTAGTACGCGAGCCTGGACGGTGTAAATTCAAAAATGTTACTAATGACGCCACGGAGAAAGCAAAATGAAAGGATAAAGAATGAAAAGAGGAGAGGGCCGAGGGGTGGGGGGCATGAGTGGACTCAGAGAAAGGAAAAATAGCAAAGGTGGATCGCGCGGGAGTAGAAAGGTGGGGAGAGGGAGGAGGAGGCTAAATTAAGGCCTACCGATCCGCTCTTTCCCGCAGCAAGTTTCTCCCCCCAGTAGCGCGCGAGGTTTTCGTTTTGGTGAAGAGGAGCCTCGAGAAATCTGGCAGGATCCTCACTGGGGTTTCTCCGTTACATTCGCCTGAGGTTCTTCGCCACCGGGTGGCCCCCAAAAGTCGTATATTTCGTCTTGGCGTCCCGCGAAGCGAGCTGTCCTCGCTCACCGTGGGCGACCCGGACATTGCCCAAAACTAAATGACGCGACAAGACCACGGCTCATATAGGGAAGAGGCGGGCAAAGCGGAACACCCCCCCAAAAATGTCAATTTTTTTTTTCACTCCAAATCTTCAAAATTCTGATCGTCCGGCTTAAAAAATTAAGAGACGACTAACTTTTGGAGTAAAAACAAACAAAAATCGAAAAAATGAGAATTCGACTAAAATTTTTATCTCTAAATATTCCAACGACAAAGCTTTTCTTTATTGTTGAAATCATCGTCCTCGTTAAGTC
>JAPYYS010002214.1:0-13343 GCA_030522525.1 Campopleginae sp. 14b
CAGCAGCGACAGCAGCGACAGTAGCGGGTCCTTTGACGGGAGGGGGTAAAGAAGGTTAGGGGGTGAATACGACGAGGGAGAGGCCGGCGGTTCGTCACGCGCGCACCAACAATTGCGGCTTGCCCGGCACCCGATACACTTTCCTTCATTTATACTCGTTAATCGGACGTTATTATTCTCTTTGTAGCTTGTGCGATGAGAGAAAAAATGATAAATTCAATTGAAAATCGGTGAAAATTGTTTATGCCGGGGATGATGCGGCCGGTACGGCATATAAACTAGCTCCCGCCGCCCCCGTTATGACGCCATATGTCTATATCGAGGACGCGCACGCTCCAACATCGGTGGATGGGTGCGTTCGTGCGTGCGTGTCGAACGCTCCGTTGGAAAATGGAAAAGCAGCTCCCGGTATATCGCGCGGGGTCGAGCTTTGGGCTTCGAGAGGATTCCGCCCAACGGCCAACCCGCTCCAAACTTTTACAACGGGCAAAAGCCAAAGACCTTTCACACCACCAAACACCGCAATCTCAATTTTCCTTATACTCGATACTCTCCATTATATCATTCTGTTTAATCGTTGCCATCTCGTATTTTCGCTGGTCTATTCATTGCGGCGGCCGCGATGGCCTCCTAACACACATATAAAATCTACACATTTCATCTATTTAAAAGGCATATTAGTTGCATCCTCTCCCGTCACCACCACCAGCACCAGCCTCTCGTCGTGTCCCATATACCAACGCTCTTAAAGGGGATGCCTATCGCCGCTCCCCCCTTCCCCCCGCCGTCGATGTACGCGTGCGCCCCGACACACACACACGTACACGCGTATTTCGTGCGTAAACACCGAAGAGTCTCTGGTCGCACGTGCCTCCTCGCTCCGTCCAACGCCAAATCGTCACCTTCCGTATCGAAGGAAAATTATTCTTTGCCCCGCGCAACCACCCACCAATTCTCCTCTTCTTTCATTTTCACACATATATATATATATATATTATTTTTTTTTATTGTACCGCGTTTGGAACGCGGGGCGAGTTTATCGGTCGACCGCGTGTCAAGCCCCTATTTTAAAGGGGGATATCCTCCCCTATATCGGTGCTGCCAATGAAAAATATATTAAAGCGTTGCGTTTCTCGGTTTCAGGAGGCCCTTCCGCACGGAAACGAGGAAGAAAGGGTCTGCGGCGGTTGCGGCGGTTGCGGCGGCTGCGGCGGCGGCGGCGGCGGCGGCGGTGGTGGCGGCGGGGGTCGTCGGAGATCGGCCGAGGGCATCGAGAGGATCGCGGGTGAAGAGGTCGCTGATGTCCGCGACCAGCGGTGAATCGCGCGCTCCTGGACGGTGCTCGGCAAGATATCGGCACAGGTCGGATCCTCCGAATCAAATTAAATCGCCCGAGCTCGAAAAGGAGCCGCGGCTCCTGCTCTTTCCGTCCTCGCCAGGAACGAGCGGATCCGATCTCGGCTCGACTCGTGCTCCCGCCGCGAGACGCTACAAATTCATCATCACCGTTGGCGTCGGCGGCGGCGGCGGCGGCGGCGGCGGCGGCGGCGGCGGCAGCGGCCGCGGCGGAACAATCGCCGATACAAACGGATCTCTTTCTCAATCCCGACCGGTCCCATCGACAAACCCCTATCGTTATAGCCCAAGACACTTCTCTGAATGTCTTCGCACATCCAAAAGTCGTGCGTGGTAAGATTTATCCGTCTCTCCGTCGTACCGCCTTCTCCCCTCGTTGATTTTAGTTTTTTTTTCTTCTCTTTCAAATACCCTTTTTTCGTTTCGTTTTTTTTTCTCATTTTCGAGACTCGCGGGAATAAATCGGCCGACCGTTGTGTCGTTCGAATAGTACCGGTAGCAAAGAATATCGTTTAGTCGCGCGCGCTGTATCGAAAGAGGGAGAGCGAGAGAGATGACGCCACTTATATCAAGCCCGTTTAAAATAATTTTAAAAAAGCTCCGCCGACACGTGGACAAAATTAACACTGGCTATGCTGTATTTGTTGATTGACGCTTTGCAGAGACGCGCGTATTATCTCAGTGAGCTCGAACGACGAGATATTTGTCATTAGCCCGGTCACTTATTTCGGGATGATAGGATATCGGACGCTCAACGAAATCGGACTGGTCAAAGTGAGCACCGCAATTTCATACATGTACATTCATTTCGTTTTTTTTTTTTCTTCTTTCTTTTCCCTCCTGTCCTTGGTTCCTTGAGACGCGCCGAAATGGCATTTCCTCGATTCGGCGGAGCCCGTTCGCTCGGACGAAAATAATAAATTGCTTACGTTTTTTTGGCGCAGGGGCTCGAAGCTACATTGAGTGACGGCAAAAAAAAATACGGGGACAAGGTGAACGCGCTTCTCTCGGCCTGGGAGCATGTTACCAATTTCATACCTGCGGCAACTCCGGAGGGCACCCAGTCTCTAATAGAATGGGTCCACAAGTAAGTCTCCCGACCCTATTTTATTTATATTTACGAGACAGAAAAAATTAGGCACGAACGGATTTGATTGAGTTTTACGGAACACGCGTTGCAGACACACGTTGAAACTGGTATTGCGCGGGGAATGGCCGAAGCTGTCACCCGCGACAAAAACGCATCTCTGCGTTACGTTGCAGAGGTGCGCGACTCATCTGGTGCACCATTCGGCCGCACCGAGATGCATCGCCCTCATAGCTCTCGTCAACAATCCTTGGGCTCGTCCGGCCCTCGACGGTATACTCAACGGTCAACCCGACTCTGAGAATGAAGACGGTGAGCGGGCGGGCGGGCGTTCGGCCGGGAGGTCGCGACGATCGACCGGACAATATTAATTTTTGTACCATTCAACAATTGCAGAATTCTGTTGCTCGGAAAAGGGGGAATTACTGACAATGAGGCTGAAAATACTCTGCGAAGATCGGTGCGAGGATATAGCGATTAATCTCGCCGCGGCGTGCGTTCGTTCGCTCAGAAGGAGCGATCGCTTGCGCTCCGTCTCGGAACTTCAACACGTTGATTTTATGCTCGACGTATACATTGTTCTCTTGTACAAATTGAAACGCATGCAAGATATACTCGCTCAAGTAAGTTTTCACCATCGCCGGCCTCTCACCAGCCGCCGCCGCCGCCGCTGCCACCGCCGCCGTCCCCTCCATCAATTTATTTATTTATTCATTAAACTTTGCTCGGCAGTTAAAATTAATGGACCTGAATGAGGCGCTCGAACTGGTCCACAGACTCAGCGGTGAAAAATCAATCAAGTATGGAACCGCCCGAGTTTGGAAAAATTCGGTAAAAGCGGCCGAATTGGTCGCCCAGTATCTCGTTACGGCGGGTATGGTCAGGCCGGTCGCCGAGACCGGAGCCAACGTTCTTGAAAAAATATTCGATTCGTGGGCAACGTTGTACGCCAAATTAAAGGATATAAACGCTACCCTCCCCGGAATGATAAGAAAATTGATCGAACCGGCCGAGAGCGCCCAACACATGTATATTTTTTGTGCAGTTTTGCTCAAACACGTGAGTACATTTGATTCGATCGTGTCGCGGCACGACCTTTTGTTCTTTTCCTTCATTCATCATGAAAATATGTCTCGTATAAATTTTCAGTTTGGCAATAGCGTCAAGCCTCTTGTGATTGAGCTGTACGTGCGGGCTCTGACGACCGACATGAACGAGTTGGAGAATCAAAAGGCCAAAGCGGATCGGGAAAAAGTTCGAGAAACGGCCGAACGATTGGGCGGTGAATTTTTAAAATTGGCTCAAGTCGTCGACAACAATATCGGTATTGCCCGAGAATGCGTATTAACCGCTTTCTCGTTGAATCCGACCCGCGCTTGCTACGAAAGGGTCGTCGAGATGGCGGTCGCCTGTGGTAAAACGAAAAGACGTTCCGCCGTTCGTCTCGGCCTCGATCCCGAGATCCAACGTTCGATAGCGTCGATCGACGAAACGACCACCACCACCACCACCACCACCACCACCACCACGGCGACTCAAATATTTCAACGAAACGATCAAGTTGTCGCGAGCTTGTTGAAAACATCGCCGTCGCCGTCGTTGCCGCGAAAAACCGAGGATGATAATCTGTCTCTGGATCATCTCTTTGATTGTACGAATTTAACCGAGGACGACGAAGGCGAAGCGAAAGGATGCGCTGATTCGGCACCGGCGGCGGTCGATCGATCGCTGGACGCGCTCATACTTATAAGCGGCGACGTGGTTACCGGTTCGGCCAATTACGACGAAAAATCTGTGCCAAATCATATGCTCGACGCTGAAAAACTCGGACTAACGCCCCAGCTGTGCGACGATCTCGCGGTCGTTCTCAGCAGTCCCCGTTATCACATGCTCAGCTGGCTACTCGATTGGAAAGAATTGCACACTCTTTGCGAGCGTTATCTCGAGAATGCCGAGGATATTGGCAATACCAACAACAAGGAGCTCAAATATCTCAATATCGATTATTCCCAATTCAAAGACTGGCCCTCCGAGGACGACAACACCAAAGACGTATTTTTCGGTATTGAGAAGGGATACGAGCAATGGGTCGATCTTCCCTCCGATAGTTCCGAACAATTTGGCAGTTTTCAACCGGCCGGACGTTACAAGCGTTCCTCTACTCGTAGAAGCCTCGACGACACTACCGATTCCGATAGCGGTAGCGTATTGCCGTTGCGCAGAACCGCCAGACAGCGCAAAGTACACAGATTGGAATCATCCGAGAGTGATTACGAGAGCGCCGAGTCGAAAGGGGCGATTGTCGCCGCATCAGCAGCGTCAGAAGCGGCGGTGCCGGCCGTTGACGTCGGCGATGCCAGAGCAAGACGGAAAGCAGGAGGAGATGAAGGAACGGAGGAGGAGGAGGAGGAGGAGGAGGAGGAGGAGGAGGCGGCGCCCGCCGCTGCGACAGCGGCCCCCGCTGGACAAGGAGCGGCACAAGTGATGAAAAATTTCATCAACAACAGCGGTACGAGCTCGCTCGTATCCGACACCGATACGACCAATACGCAAGACAGTCAGACCGATAGTCTCGGTAGCGATGGATTTCGACGCGAAAACAAGAGTAAAAGCTGCTTGTCGGAAGTATCGAAAATGCGAGATAATAAAAAAACGAGCGTGATCGATGAGGTATCGCATTTTCACATGCTCGTTAATGAAAATGCTCATATACGACGTACAAACGACGAGAACGCGAGCGGCTCGGATGTTGCCGGTAACGACATAATAACCCTGTTTGCCGCGGACATGGACGAAAACAATCGCGAGACGATCGCTGGCTCGACTTATACCGCCGCAGCGCCTCTAATTATAACGGAAAAGCGTAGCAGCGATCCGGCCGTTCTCAAATCCCTACGAATGTTTAGGCCGCAAAATTTGAAAAAACATCCTACTCGAATGGCACAAATATTGCAAAAAAATATCATCAAGAGCAAAGAAGCGGTGGCGAATGCGGTCAACAATAATACGACGAGCGGTTGCGCGAGCAACATCCCCGCTGTCGCTGCCGCAAAATTCGCCCCCATGCTCAGTACACTAAATCTCAATCCGAAAATTGTACTGACCAGAACCGACGAGATTGATCGTACCAAGCTATTGCTTACCAAAAAAACGGTCGCCATATCGGCCGGCCAATTGACCGCTCGTGATATAACCAGCCAACTATTGAATATAAGAGGCAAAATGGCATTGTCCTCGTGCCAAAATGACGGCGAGAGCCAACGGGCCAGAGGCCGCAAAAGAGCCACCGGACGGAATCGACGAAGGAGCCTCGCTCGAAGCGGAATCATCGGCCCCACCGGCGGCCATCTCCGATCCGACAAGTTTGACATTCTTGCCAAAGCGGTCCGAGATTCCGACATACTTGCCAAAAATGTGCCGGGTTTGAATTCGTTGGACATGATGATACCGCCCCGTGTTGAACCGACGGTCAACGTTGTTCAGCTTACCCGAAACATTCCCCAAAGTCCATCGAGGAGTCGCGACACCGCAATCGCCAGCGCCGCGACCGCCGCGACCGCCGCCGGTATCGTTGGAAATATTCAATTGCCGGGTACACCCTCCTCCGGTGGTCACGACAGCGGGGTAGGTCTGAGCCCGGCGGGACAAACACCGCCTCCGAGATTGTCGGGTTTGCACGAGCTCGGCGACGAGGCCAATCAACCGCTGGACAATTCACCGATCGATGCCTCCGTCGTCACCGAACCCGACGACAGTCCATCATCTCGTTGCGTACTCGACCGGCCGGCCCCGACGCCGACGCCGACGCCGACGCCGACGCCGACGACGACCTCTCGTCGCAACGATTCGCCCATCGACTCTCCGAGCAACAGCAACTTGGCCGCACCCCCGATAGCCTCCGAACAACAACAACAACAACAACATCTCCACATCGTTTGCAAACCCGACGGTTCTTATCAATTGGCGGCCTCGGTCAATCCATTCTCCTCCGGCTCCGCATCGAATCAACGAAACCTCCTGACGCGTCACAATCTCGAGGACGGCAACGCTTTTCCCCGACAGATACATCGGGTTATCGAGACCAGCCCAATTATTATTAATCGCAATACTACTTACGAAAGATCGGCAAATATTATTAAGCTCAATCATCAGTCGTCGTCCGGGCGAAACGCCGTCTTACCTAAATTTCAACAGGCTTTTCGAAAAACAATTTACGCACCGGCGGCGTCGTCGAGCGAAGGATCTGCCTCCGGCACGAGCGTCGTTGCGGTCTCGTCCGCGACTGCAGCCACAATGACGATTACGACGACTGCGGCGAGTACTATCGCCACTACTGCGGCGACGACGGCGGCGACGACGGCGGCGACGACGGCGACGACGACGACGACGACGACGACGACGACGACGACGACGACGACGGCGGCGACGACGGCGGCGACGACGGCGGCGACGACGGCGGCGACGACGGCGACGACGACGACGACGACGACGACGACGACGACGACGACGACGACGACGACGACGACGACGACGACGACGACAACAACGGCAACGATCGATGCGAAAAATGATGCGTCCGTGTTGGCTCAAAACTCGAGCGTTTTACGGGAAAAAACGAGCAACGTCTCGAAAGCGGTGCAAACATCGTTACCGAGCCCCCACCAATCTTCCGGTATAAACGTTCAATCGTTGAGCAACGTACCGGTTATAAATCGCGGATTAAACGCAAGTGGTGCGCGTCAAATACTAAATATAGTTGGTGGTGGGACGGGCGGTCCCGCCGCCGGTCAGACTCTCGCGCAATTGGTACAGAGCGGACCTCCCGGTGGTGTCATATATACGCACAAAATTCCCGTTACGATATCGACGAGCAGCCAGCTCAACATCATACCCTCATCCATATCGAATACAAATTCGCTCGCGGGTGCTCGTACACCGGTCGTTAAATTAAACATAATTCGAACGGCTTCGTCGGTGCCTCTGAGACAGCAGCACCTTACCGAGGCTATACAAGCTGTTCTGGCCGCTCCTCGTATTCAACAATCCAATCAGAACCGATCGAGCGTCGTTTCGAGAACCGCCGAGAGCCTCATCAATTCGAGAATCGAAGTACCCAATCAAGTGAGTTCGACGACTCTCGAACAATTGCGCGAATTCGAGAGCGTCCTCGAGCAGGTTAAAGAGAGAAGTACGATACAGCCGCAACAACAGGTGCAACCGGCTGCCGGCGGCAACATATCATCCTCGACGACGACCGTACACACCCAAACGGCGAATCAACGCTCCTCACCACCGGGAGGTATGGTCGCGAAGCAGCATCAACGAGCGACGGTGGTTAGCGCTCTCGCCCAACAACTCTTGATACCGAGTCCATCTCCGACGAGTAATAACGAATTTACCGCGACAAATGGCAATCCCACCGCTGCCTCTACTACTTTTCAACAGGACGTATATTCGCCAAAGCTCAATACGACCAGTCTGCAAAAAATGACGAGCAACTGCGGGCCGATCGTCGTCGTGACGAGTTATTGTCAACCGGCTGCCTCACCCGCTCTCAGCGTAACCTCTCAGAGTTCCTCGAGTCCGTGCGTAACACCCGTACCAGCCACATCCAATAATTCTTCCGTCGGCAAACCACCCTCCACCACGCCTACCTCCAAAACGACCAAAAAATTTCCAAACAAGAGCCCCAAGGGGAGCAGCAACGGTGGTAGCAATTGCGCCGTCGCCGGTACTCTTTCCTCCGCCAACAACAATACTACAACCACCGGCGTTCCTACGACGACGACGACGACCACCACCACAACGACGACAACGACGACACCCGTAGCCGCTGCAGCCGCCGCCGCCGCCGCCGCCGCCGCCGCCGCCGCAGCCGCAGCCGCTGCAGCCGCAGCCGCTGCAAAAGCTTCTCCCATACCGAAACCTCAGCAAAAACCCCAAGAGGATGAACAAACGGCTCAAAGAATTTACACGATATTGGCGGAATACGCGGAACAATTGAGAAATTCACCGGATTTGAACAACAAACCGGCACCGAGAAGACGCTCTAATCCACCGACCAATCCGAGTCAGTCGTCCAAGCGTAAAAAATCGAGTTCCGGCAAATCAAAATCGTCTGGCGCCGGCGGCGGGAGCAGCAGCAGCGGCGGCGGCGGAATCGGACTCGGTGGCCAAAGCTCCGAGATGAGCCCCGGCGGAGGTATCGATGATTTGGGCAGAACAATGGGAAGCGAAGATTCTTCGAGCGGTATCGTGCACGTGCACGACAGCAGTCCGATCGGTTATTCGTCGCATGAAGAATCGAGCGGAGTTGGGGTGGCGGTCGTTCCGCCGAGCGGCAACCTCATCGAAACGAGCTCGGATACGAAAAATTTGACCAACGATTCCAACGAGGCGCTCGAATTGAATACCAACAAAAGAAGAAATTTAATATTCACCGAATCTGGTAGCGGACAGCCGCGAGCCGTTATAGTTCAAGAAGCGATACAGACGAGCGCCGGCGGTAGTTCGGTCAGCGTCAGCGAGGCGCTCGCTTCGGTAACCGGTAAAATAGGGGCTACGACCGTTTTAATGCCGACCAATTATATCCTACCGATGAACATTGTCAAGAGCGGACAACAATTTACAATAGTATCGGGCAATTCGAAATTACTCGCTACCGTACCAACATCCGTCAGAACCTCGACCGCCGGTTGCGTTTCAAACACCCTCGTTCTTCAATCTATTCTAAATCCTAGCAAAATACTTGGCCAGCCGGGGAGCGGTGCTCAAATGAAACATGTCAAATTGCCGAATCTTCAAACGATAAGCGGATCGGGTCAGGCTTTGTCCTCCTCGAGCTCGATTACGACGAGCGCGACGCCGATATCGTCTCTCGGTTCGCAAACTACTACGACGAGAATCGGTGAAATGGCCGGTGGTTGCGCTCATCCTCTCGAAAAAATCAATTCGAACGTCGTCGATGCCACGACGGTTACAACCAGAAACGCTACCACCGCGACCTCCTTCAACAACTCGTCGCCCCCCCCCAACGCAATTATCGTAAATAAAACGTCGACCATCGGTTTGCAGCAATTGCAACGCGCCGGCAACAACAACAACAACAACAACAACAACAGCAACAGCAGCAACAACAGCAACAGCAATAGCAACAGCAACAACAGCAACGGCAACAACGCGAGCGACGTCGGCGATGAGGCTCAACAAATTTGCGGCAATCAGAATCTTGCTATTCAAAGTACGCGATTGTTCAATTCGAGCATAGCTAAATTGTCAAGCTCGACGGGAACGACAATGAAAACTGAGAGCGTCGTGTGCCTAGCGCCCGCAGCCTCGGTACTTCCACTCGCGAGCAACGACAAAAAAATCAGCCAGCAACAACAACATGACCGGTCGAGCGCGCTAACCGACAAGCCCGCTGGCGTTAGTTTACATCCTCAAACCATAGCTCTTGCCTTTGCCGCTCAGTCGAATCTGGCCCTCGTCAACAGCGCTCAGCAGCAGCATCAACCCCGATCAAAAGAGACGAAAGAGGTCTCGACCGAAATAGCCTGCGGCGACAAAGTTATTCCATCGAAAACCGTCAAGAGAAAAATTAACGAAAGCCCAGCCGCTAATGACAATATATCAAAGAGTTTCGGCGCAAGCAACAACTCTCTCGTACCTTCGTGCATCGCCGCAACGTCTTTGCAAAGTAGTACAAAACTCGGTAAGATTCGTTGTTGACGCGACCAGTCGCACCCAATTTATTCTTATCCTTGTTGTTAATCTCTCTCGCTCTGCCAACGGCGTGCATCTATTTAATCGATTATTTTTCCTGCAGAGTCTGTTCCTGTTTCGAATGCGTCTACGACTAAGCAAACGACCATCGAGACGTCGGCGACAACGACAACGACGGCGAGGGCGGCGGCGACGACGACAGCGACGACGACAATTACAGGTTTGATGAGAACAAGAGCCGTGCCGACTCCGGAAACGTTTTTGGTCGAGACTGATAATTGCGACGGTCGCGCGTCATCAGGATTGATACGAAATACATCGTCGAGCGGAGGTGGCGGCGTCGGCGGCGGCGACGGCGGCGGCGGCGGCGGCGGCGGCGGCGGCGGCGGCGGCAGCAAAGTTGACAACGGCATAATGTGCGCCAACGCTCGACTCCAAGAGGCCTGGGAACCGGAGAGAAAAGCATCACCCGAAACACCATGGCGATACGTGCCAGTTTCGTGCAATCCGATGGCCATCGAACCGTCCAAAGTCTATGCTAGAGAAAATGATACTTGTTCCGAAGTCGAGGGTGTATTGCAAATAATTAACAAGGTGCAAGGTGCAAGCGGCGCCAACGATACCACCGCCGGTCAATCTATCGTCTATCAGACGAACGCCAAAAAATATTTCATCAACAATAGTTTGGTCGAGCAGCAGCAGCAGCAGCAGCAGCAGCAGCAGCAGCCGCCGCCGCCGCCGCCGCCGCCGCCGCAGCAACAGCAGCAAACGCTGCCGCCACCGTTTCAACAGTATCCGAACAAAGTTGGGGCAACGATCAAGAGCCAATCGAATCCGAGATTGGACCGAGAATTGTTGCAACAAAAATTGGAGAGAAAAGCAGCGGCGATGGAGCGAGAGCTGAGATTGCAAAAGAGCCTGTCGGAAGAGTGCGAGGATTTGGGAGTCGATGAGCCGAGTACGAGCGATTTGTTTCCCGAGGCCGATCTTCTCTTCGATACGAATCATTCGCCATCGTTCGATCATCTCTCGCAGGACGCATCGTGTAGCGGTGGTAGCCAACCCCTCGGTATGAAATTGTACAACGCTTCCTCCTATTTTCGACCTCTCGACTCATCCAGCGGTAGTCGAGACACAAGTCCCGTTGCCCTCTCCACCGATTTCAAAATAAACGAACGAAGAAAAAACTTTGGCGCTCTTCAACGAGCCAAAACTCATATGCCAAAAGATGCACCACCGATTAAACGTTCGAAACGGGAAGATACGACCGGCGACGAGATGCGGATCATCGAGACTAACACCTGCTCGCCCCTCACCCACGCCAAACGACTAGCTCTCGAGAATCTCGTTCACGACGATACTTCCAATAGTAATTCCGACCTTTTGAGATTTTCACCCGCCGCCGCCGCCGCCTCTTCGACTACTGTAGCTACGCGTCAGATAACCGCCACCGAATATCACAACGAGACGAAACAAATGAAAATGAGATCGCGCCATGGATCCAAAGAATCCTCTTCCGGTACTATTTCCGTCGGACCAGCCTCAAACGTTAAACTCGACATTGACATTATGGATTGTTGCGAATTGCTTCCACCGATTGCCAACGTAAACAACGTATCGACCGAAAGTTCGGACGAGGGCGACCAGGAGGAGGACGAAGAGGAAGTCGAGGACGAGGATGATGAGGATGAAGAGGAGGAGGAAGAGGAGGAGGAGGAGGAGGAGGAGGAGGAGGAGGACGACGACGACGACGACGACGACGACGACGACGACGACGACGACGACGACGACGACGACGACGACGACGACGACGACGATAACAACGGTGACGGCGGTAGCCGCGGCGCTCGCGACCACGATGACGACGACGAGGACGATGATGACCAAAAGGAAGAAGAGGAAGATGAGGAGGAGGAGGAGGAGCAGGAGGAGGAGGAAGAGCAGGAGGAAGAGGAAGAGGAAGAAGAAGAAGAAGAAGAAGAGCGAGAGCAAGAAGAGGAGGAGGACGACGATGATAACGATGAGAGATTTGCTTTCGATAATAGGAGCGGTATGAGTACAACGATCGAATCTCCCTCGTCACCGATCGCCGCACCGCTCTTGTCGTCCCACAAATACACCTACGCGAATAAGAAACGAGCAGCGACTAAATCGATCCGCTTGGAATATCTGCCGTGGTCGAGTCCGATGTCCGAGAGAGCGAGATTTACCAGCGAGGACGATAATTCCAGTATAAGCGAATCCATGAGCAGCCAAACGGAAGAAAGTACGAGCGTAGTTGCGACCAATGGCTCGAACGAGAAGGCTCGATCGATCGATACTTTCGTCAAAAAAAGGAACAAGCAGTTACGGGTCGACGCCAGAGTCGTTCTCAATCGCACCGAAACCAACAATATTATTTGCAAACGGATGAAAAATTATGTCATCGACGCATCGAGCCTCGCCACCTCCGACAGCCGAGCTTTCGATTCTGCGCGCAAACGATCCATCGTCACCGGTACCGCAACGAGCGCGACCACCATCGCCGCCACCACCACCACCACCACCACCACCACCACCACCACCACCACCGCCGCTACCGTCGCTCCTCCCGCCGCTGCGACGACGACGACGACGACGACGACGACCTGCCACACCGTACTCGTCGAACCCGATTGTCGCGCTCGACGCTCCAGTCTACGAGGACACGTTAAGAAAGGCTGCGCGTGCTGCAACGGATCCCCCGAAAGACCCAAAAAGAAAACCGTCCTCAACAAGATGGACCACAAAATTAAAAAAAAACAATTCGTTACGAAACAATTTGGGAAAAAGAGGTAGTCCCGCTCCGTACGAATTTTCGCTCTTCTCCTATCGAGTCTCCGCAGCTGATATTGCCGCTGTTCCTCCATTCATTTCCTTTCGTTTATCCAAATTTGTCTCTTTGCCCGGTGACAAACGCGTGACAAAGATCTATGAGGATGAGGAAACGACGGAGATACGAGGACCCGGAGAAAGCGATACTGGACCGAGCGATCATAATATTCCCATTTACAATGTAAATATTTAGAAGGCTTAATGAGTGTATAGCGAAAAAAAGAGGCTCCGCAGCCCCCCCCCCCCCCCCCCCCCCCCCCCCCCCCCCCCCCCCCCCACCCCCCCCCCCCAAACCACCCCCCCACCGCAACACGACCCAACACAC
>JAPYYS010002215.1:0-13592 GCA_030522525.1 Campopleginae sp. 14b
AAATTTGTATCTCAAATGGTGATTTTGATCGACAAAGCTTTTCTTTATTGTTGAAATCATCGTTCTCGCTAAGTCGATTGAAAAACTTCAATAAAAAATTATTTCTGTTTCAACAATCGTTACCATTTTTCAATGTTCTGCATGCAGATGATTTTTATAAAAAAATTAAGCTAAGTTCCGGCAAACGGAATGAGGAAAATTCTTTTGCTATCAAAAATTGTACAAACTCATAGAGAGACATAAAAATTCATTTTTTATTTTTTCGTATCACGAGTTTATGAAGGACTTAGGATTTTCGTGAATGCTGTGCGTGTGTGCGTGTGTGTGTGCACGCGCGTGCAGGACGTTCTGCATAAAAAATTGGAATTAATAAATTTTCAATCTCTACATTATTTCATCGAAATTGTCAAATTTTTGAGATTGGAGGAAACAAAAATTTTATATCGAAGAAAATTAAAATGTAAAGATGGAAAATTCATTAATCCCAGTTTTTTATGCAAAACGTCCTGCACGCGCGCGAAAATACTAAAAGTTTGGTGATAATTCAATCCTTACCAAGAAACACTCTTATCCGCCACCATAGATAGAAACTCAAAGCGATAAGTCAAACGTGGAATATAATTGCGCATGGATTCAATTTATTTCCATGAAATTGCATATATTAAAAGGATAAAATGGAACATTTATGGGGAATTGGTATGGAGGCGAAATTGTATAATGAATGTACAACGCGACCCCTGGAGAAATATTCTTCGGATAGGAAGAAATCGATACGTTTTTTTCTTTTAGTTGGTCGAGGGTTAGTAGTTCTGTAAATGACTTGTGTGCAATGTTCTGATTTTTTCGTTGAGATTAACAATCGTGAGGGACCGTCGATATTCGGGGAAAAGAAGGGAAGCAGCGTGTGCGGAAAACAAACGTGCGGAATCCCGACGACAACGAGGAGACACACGAGTTTCGCCCCCCCCGCAGGGGATAAAGCGCTTCGAAAAACTCCCTCTTGCGCTTCCTCCGACAACCCCGCTCCCCTCTCCGCCGCCGCCAATAACCCGCACAGCCGCGCGCTTCTCGCGCGCCCGCGCCACCCTCGGTATTCAGTGTATTACTCGCAAGGGAGCCGGGCACCCGGCGCGCTGACAAGTTCCGCGGCAGTCTCGCGGCGAACGTCGACCGGTGTGCAATTTTTTTTTCTCCCTATATTCCCGTCCCTCCGAACAACGATGTTTACAGTGACACGAATTTTTCGGACTTTCTCTGCGGTTCATTTATCAAGGAAATTCAAATGTGTTGACCGGAATTTTGGCCGGAAAACCGCGTCGATCGTGAATTGATAAAAAAAAACGCGTGTGCAAATATTTCTACGAAAAATTTATGCCTGCATTTCGCGCAGTGATAAAATAATTAATTCATCGCTCGTGCTCCATATAAAAAGGGAAATTCTTGTTTTTTTTTAATTTATCGCGGATTACGGGGTGCTGGGACAATTATGAAATTAACGGTAGTGTGACGGTGGCGCTGTAAGAAATGCGGAGAAAAAAGCGAAGAGAGAATTCGTGTACTGTGTGTCAAGACCTCTCTGCTTAAAACCGACGCTCAAACGACGGATACGAAATCTCTCCGGACACATAAAGGATACAACCGTATATCGCGACTGCGGTCGATTTTCTATTCACAGGAAATACCAGTATGTTTCACTTATTTCCTCAACTGTTCTACGAAACTTTTCAATCCCACACAGCCATGTTTAAGGAATAGCTACTATTTCGTACTCATTCTCGATCTAGACTCGACTTTTTTTCTTCATAATCGCCCCCAAAAATATTTTTTTTTATTTGTCTTTTTTTAATTTGTTCCAAGGTTCGTGATGTCCAATTTGTGGTACGGACAAAAGCAGAAATTGTCATCAGTGCTCCGTCTTATTTAACTGTGCAAAATAGAGCTTTAAAAAGTCATTGGCTCATCGCTTCTTTTGTCAATTTTTGAAATTCTTTCAAAATACTTACAATCAACATTTATCAAGCTCATTGTTAGATTGATTACAAATCTGGAAATCAAGTCTATTTCACACATTTTTTCTCATTCATACTGATGTTCCGTTGATCGTCGATCGTTTTATAATTTCTGCATATATATTTCGAGCAAAGTTGGAACACAGTCGAATGTTTTCGATCCCATCGTAACGTATTAAAGATTTTGAGTAAACAAGAATTGTAATTGTGACATTTACATAGATGTCTCAGTTCGACTAGACGCGACGGTCGATTTACAATCACGATTGATCAATTTGTGGTTTTGGCAAATTTGAGCAAACATCGCGAAACTGGATCAAGTTGCAATGCTTAGGGAATCTAAACATTCGGATGTAGAAAATATACGACATTTTGGCACATAAATTCGATACAATTCCTTGGTGGGAAATCTCTTCAGCTTAATCCTTGAGGGTCTATTGGGTTCAGTTGGTCTCAATCCGGCTTTACACTTCTAGTCGACAAAGTTGAAATCTTGGCAACAATCAAAGTTCAACGGTTTTCTCTTTTCTTCGGAGAAAAACTTGTTGTTTTGTTTTATCTCAGAATGCTCGGCGTTTCCAAGACATCAAGAGGCTCATTTTCTTACAACTAGCTCTCGCTCTCTCTCTCTCTCCCTCTCTCTCTCTCTCTCTCTCTCTCGTTCTGTCCTTTCGCTCTTCGTACTCTAACGGTCCAGGTGAGTCGAATGACAGTTCATGATTTTCTGATTATTCTTTGAACCTCCGGAAGTTTCGACCCGGGAGGGAAAATCCTCCTCATTAAAAGCTGCAGTTCCACATCGTCGTACTCGAATCAATAAAGTGCGTCCGCAAATATTTTGAAGGTCTTCCTGTCACTGGTCTAGTAAATGATTTCTAGGCAAATTCTCATTTATGTTAAAGTTTCTAGACCTCCGAGTTAACATGATAATTTATTACTGCCAGAAATAAATATCAAATGTTGTCAGATCGTGACAGTGTCGGGGATTGAGGGTGCAGGCAGCACCGCCGCTCCACGCACAAAGCAATGTGTAGCAAGCGACGTGGGCTGAACGTAAACATTGCTGAGAGTGTATGCAAGCACCGGTGTGCCACATCGACTGACTCACTACTCAGAATTCGTGCGCGTTTTCTACGAAATGTTGATGGTCCGGCGCGAAATATGTTCCAGCATTTTTCGATTGTGAAAACATTTTTACGTACTGTCAAAATATTGACAGGGTCAATATTCGAGGTCTTGTTATGTTGATTGGCATCAACAAGACCTCGGATTTCTCGAGGAGGGATACTGAAAACAAACCAAATTTTCAAGAAACTATTGAACCAACTAGACGAAATTCACGGAATTGGAAAACAACAAAACATTTATTATTGTGCTCTTTTTAATCGAATCAAGAAGAAAATCTAATAAACAGTGAGATCTTAGTCTACTATGTCGATCTCTGCCTCAGATAAAAATTCTAAATGACAACCACCATGCCACAATCTCTCGCTATGGAATGTCAAAGACTTTTGGCCTCTAGAAACGTCTCATATTTTTCCATTGAGATTTTTTTCCCTAAAAAATCTAATGAATACTGAGATGCTACTGTGGAGATTTCTGGTTCAGAGAAAGGTTGTAGATGCAGCATCATAGTTCAGGCCTATGGGAACGTTCTCATGAATATCCATTCATTATTTCCACCAAAAATCTAATGAATAGTGAGATGTTGGCCTAGCATGGAGAATTCTTACTCAGGAAAAGGCTTTCAATGATAACCAGCATACTCACATGTCGTGAGAGATGTTCTTGCCAAGTCAGACACTCAGAATTTGATGACATGTTATGATGTATTTGCGACGTTAGCATCTAATTTTTTCGTAACGCGATTTTTAGAGTCGAATCGTCGAAACAATTGTTAAAATTTATGAAGGAGTGTAGAAATATGTTGGATTTTATTTGCGAGATGCGAACTGCGAACTTTGCCGACGCCGTAATGAGGAATCAAATGGAGTAATATAAAAAGAGGAAAAAAACGACAAAGTTACTGCATCACCGATGTGAATTACGAAAAGATGGACGCGGGGAAAGTGATGCAATTAACGAGTTGTGAAAGTTTTGATGTGGTGGTGAGGTTGGAAAGTACAGCTTGTACTTTTAACCACGACGTAAACTCAGTGACGTTAGCTATTGAGTTAAATTATAATTGCAATACTAACGATTGGGTTGTGTGCTGGGACGTGTTAATTAACTTGCCACTTTGTATCTTTGACTATTTCCGTACTCGAGGCTACACAGGATATCTCAAAAGTCATTTTTCAATCGGTAAATATTGGTCGGTGTCTACGGAGGGTTAACCCTTCGAGTGCCCATCTTGGGTCAATATGACCTGAGGCGTGTTTTTCGAACCATTGTAATTCGGTAGATATGCTTTTTTTTTCCTTGTAGAAATAATCGGTGACAGCAAAGTGTAGGGGTCGAAACGACCCAGTCGAAACGACCAATGTTCAATTCACTGGTGAACTGGTAGAGAGTCATTTTCCCCAGCATTCTCATTGGTTTTTCGTAACTCGTCAGTCTGCATTGGATTATTAACTATGCTCTTTCGAATTGTACGTTTTAACAATTAGGTAATCTCTCTGGACGCACTCTGCGTCTAGTTGACGACCTTCAGGCGACTGCGGGCGACTGTGAATTACAGCGGTAACAGCCTATCGCTAGACTTTTCCACGTTTCAGATTATATTTTTCATCACTTTCTATGGATAGGAAAACTCAGGCCTGAAAGTCCATTCCCATACCGTAGAGAGCTTGTCATAGATTTGAATTTTTGTTGTTGAGTGCGACACGACACAGCAGTAATCTCGTGTCTATTAGTTTTGACCGTTTTTTTTTCAAGTTTTTTCGTTAATTACGAATAATTGTTGAGATGAATTGAAGGCCAAATGTAGTTTTGACGTGTGATTCTCTTTTCTCTTTTCTCTTTTCTCTTTTCTCGAATTAGGCAAAGGAGAAATTTTTTAAAAAATGCCACACTGGGAAACTCTGTAAAATTGAATGAAAAATTCTTTTGCGTATCAACGATGAAAAATCAAGAATTTTATCGCTGTGAATAGTTTGAGAATTGAATCGTTTTTTATCATCTTTTATCGAGATTAATAATTTTGTGTAGGCTTCTCTTTGTAGCGCGCTTTGGCACGAATCCAAAAGTTGGAAATATTCGAGTTAACGGTTGTACGAATCGCCGAGACAGGATGTAATTGCTGCTTGCGTTTTGTAACAACGAGTAGACGCAACGAATTTAGTGCACACAAAAAAGTGGTTTCTCTAAAACGAACGATGTGCATCGAACCGTATAATTAGCAAGTGCGTGAAACGAAGAGCGAAAGTGAAGCAGAATTGCATGGTGCGCATCATTTTTATTCCGGAAGCATCGACGATAAACTCACGAAAAATAACGAAAATAATGAAATTTTGTTCAATATGTGCAAAGAATAATAATATTAAGTAAGCAGGTTTTTTGATCGAAACTGCAAGTCGAAAATCGGGGGGAAATAATTGTCGTAAATGATATAGGAAAAAAAAAGTCGTCCACGCCGACTCGTATTCATGTAGTACATAAGTTGACTAAATTCTGAAGGATATTCGTGGAGGAAAAAGCTTTGAAAAAAATGGTGGTTCGGGGGTCAAGGATCGGGCTCGGAAAAAGAGACTCGAAGCGCCGATATCGTCGTTGCCCTCCTGACATTTTTCCCTTTTTCTTCCTCGTCTTTCACCGGTCTGGCTGATTTTTTATTCACCTCTTTCTCGCGTAAAATCGAGCAGGAAAAATCGAGCGATTCTCCACGAAATATGGCGATAAAATTTGACGAGGCTCAGCCCGTCGTGATTTACTTCGACGTATCGAGACGAACGAACGATCAGCCGACGAGAATAGAGACGAGCCCAGTGACCTTAATCGTTGAGACGCCAAAGCACGACCTTGGCGATGAGAAGTACCAGGACGTAAGATTCTCAACGAAAAGATATTCTCGCTTTGGCCTCGAGGAGAAAACCCAGGACAAGGAAATTCATTCGAAAATTAACAAGTCCCGTCTCTTCGCATCATTCTCTTTGTGATTTCGGTCTTACTCGAGATATGATGACACACGATTATCCTAATTATCATTATGACTATATAATACCAATTAAAATAATAATTACGGTAATTAAATGAAGTGCGGTTTTTGAAACAAGCCTTTAATATCCAAACTGTATGTTGGACGTGCCGTATATTTAATTAATTTCATTAAACATAACGAATAAATAAACAAATTATTAAATACATGAATGAATAAATAAATAAATGGATGAATATATAAATAAATAAAAATATAAAAGAGTGATGCCTGGTATCGTCGTTTTTCGAAGACGCTGGAGCGTCGGCAGCGACGATCTCGTCGTACCTGGTGCATTCCTTTTCAGTCTTCATCTCATATGGTGAGTTGATTCAACATTTTATTCAAACAACAGCTTAATCATTACTCCGAATTTTGCAACGGTAAGATTCAATGGAATAACATTTTTTCTATTAATTGTTGATTGAGTTTTAAGAATATCTTGACAATTTTCCATGTCGATTTAGTTTTTTGGTCATGTTTTCGTCAAGTTTTTATGCGAGTTTTCGAATTTTTAAATGAATATTTTGTTTTTCTCTTTTAATCTCGAAATTTTTCCTGTTCGGATGAACAAGTTTTTTTTTTCTACTAGCACAAAAATGTTGGCGTAGTGGAGAACAGAGATGAATCTCTATTGTGCCACGAATATCAGACTGCGAACCCCCCATGGAGGAGGAGGCACAAAAGGCTCGTATGACAATTAGACAAATTTGGCAAACGAAAAATTGGACAGGCACAAAGCTTGCGGGAACAATTAATGGCCCTGCAACTTTTTTTTGTATTCATCCCTCTTCATCGTTTTCATGTTTGGCGTCTTCGGAACAAAACATCATCGAACTATAGCGCTCCACCGGGTCAAGAGTACTTTTTAATATTCCGCGCGCCATCCTGTCAATTGTTCTAGACGAATTTTTCATTCGTACTCACATTCACCCATGCACACATGTGCAGTCGTACTTTCAACTTTCATCGGATTATTATTGTTTCTCTCGAATTTTTCAAACTTATTGAACAAATAATGACACCACCATTTTGGCGCCTTGTTTTTTCTCCTCAGGCCCTAGATGTCTGAGTGACCTTCGCTTTCTCAGCATCTTTTGCTTTCGACAGCCCGAAAAAATTATCGAGCGCGTCTCAATTCTCGTTGAAATGACAAGTTCTCAACATTCGACTAACATCCTATGATCGTCCAACAATATTAACTTTTTTGTTGTTAGCGTAAACAAAATATAATTAAATTAAATTATTTAATTTTCGCGGAGTATTCGTTGTCGGAGGGAAATGTCAGTTTAATTAGGAATATAAAACTAGTTGAAACAATGTTTTTAGGAGAAAGACCTTTTTCTCTTTTTTTAATGAAAAATAATATTTGCGTATTAATATTTCAAATTAAAATCGGCAATGACGATTTTTGCAATCTCGGTCCAAAGGGTCGCACTCACAATTGGTTAGTTTCAATGAAACCACCGTAGACGTGGCCGAGATTTATTTCGAGTGAATGCTGCATCGAGTTGAACGTAATAATATATACGTATATATTACGTGGAAAAATACTCTAAAAAAGTAAAAAAAGAACGCCAAGTTTAAAAGATCTCAACCTCAGTAGAAAAATGACGACACAATTTTCTTTATATTGCTTTGAAAAATAAAAATTCCCTTCTGAAATTTGAAAAATAAAAATTCCCTTCTGAAAAAGAAACGAAATCTGCAAAAAAATGATTGTAAATATTTGAACTGATAACTCAATTTTCTTGATATCACCTTGGAATAATAAATTATATTTATTTGAAAAATTTATTGCATTTTTCCTCTCCACGAACGATCTTTTGACCTTCATGAAAATCTTATGAAAAATTCTCGAACTCGATTAACAAAAAGAAATGAAATCATTGCAACATAGCCAAGTATAAAAAAAATAATAATAATGAATAGCTGCGTTTCACAGAGAAACGTGTACACCCTCAACACATTTTGTTTAAGGGCTTCTCCATCTCCAAAGATTCCCATCGTAAAAGAAGTTTGATTGGGAAAAAATGTCCAGTCCTTAAATGATACAATTCGCCTGCCGGGAAAAAAAATTGAAATCATTTCCGTGGCATTGGACGTGGTTTTTGGATGGACCGAAAATGAACATTTTCTTCGAAGGCTCTGCAAAAGAATTCAAGCACTTGGCGTGCATGGTTAAGTAAAAAAGTTCGGCGAAGGGCCGTCTCATTGTTCTAATCCGAGGTTTAGATCCACTTGTCAATCCCTTAAAAGCATCTCGATAAGATTCCGGTCTAGACTGTTGCTTCTCCAGCCTAGGACCATTGCAAAGATAAAAAATCATAGAAAATTCACATCTAATATTAAATTTTTCCATCGACCCGTTTTCTCGTTAAAACGAATCATTTCTCGTTAAAACGAATCAAAAGTTGTGTGACGTCATAAATTGCCGATTTTCCTGTATATAAGAGTCCGGCCGGCTCGCGCGCTACGCTTTTATTTTAAACTTGGCGTCGAGCCGCTGCCGCGACTCTTGATCGATTACGAACTGCGATCGTTAGTTTCGATATTGAGCTAGAGAGAAAAAGAGGGAATCAATTTTTTCCCATCGAATCAAAGGAAAAAGAACAATTGGTCCCTCTCGTGAAAATATCAACGCAATTGAAATACTTTCCAATAATTATCACAGCGAGATTATCGACGGGATCATAACGGAAATTTTCAATCATTGGGACAATTACACGTATTTATCTTAATAAGCTTGTATAAACATATTATTCTTATTCAATACTTCGTAATCTCAGTAAGGATCTCTAAAAAAAATAATCTCTTTTTAGGTCCCAAATACAAATGTGGTACGAAAATTCCTATAGTATTTGAAAATATTTAAAAAATAAATAGAAATCATTTTTCAAAATTAATAAAATTAATTGTTTGATTGTATTTTTCGTTCGGCCACCGTTCTTGCAAAACACTCGAAAAGAAGGTTGACTCAGGGCTTTTCATGTTTAAAAAAATTACCGTCGCGTCAACTGCTCGAAACTTTGGAAATTTCCTCATTATTTCCAATATTTTATCGAGCATAATTTTATGGAGCATCTTAAATAACAAGATCGACAACAACACAAATGAAAATGGACCAAAAATAGAAGCTTCTGATTTGAGCTACTCAAGAGACCTTGGGATATCGGTTCATTGGCTCATTTTATATTTATTTTTATTTTTAGTGCTCCCGCGTATACCCCCGAGGGGATTTAGGAGTCGATTCCATCACTTCCAATCGCACTTTTTCCTCACTTTATGGCTTCTTTCTTTTTAAGGTTGGTGGCAGCCTTCGGCACAGCTAGGCGAGATATTGAAAAATAATTAAGTTTATATTCGCCGATGATGTTGCTCGATTGCCACCATTGGAAGGAAGCCAGAATCTCCCCCCCCCCTAGGTAAAAAAAAAAGATAAACACTCGTTGTCTCAGTTTGCACGATAAAAATTGCGCACAATAGGTAAAAGAAAAAAATCGTTGCATACCAATGATGATGTAGACTCCATCTCATCGTCCTCTGCGTTGAAATATTTTCAGCATGCAATCTACGAGTTATCATTCAAATGTATGAGAATTTAGGATGCGAAGTTTGCTTATTTGAAAAAGTTGCATCAAAGTACGACTCATTATTCATTCATATTCTTCCGGAGATATAAAGCTCTCCCGAATTTACACATTTTAGTCACGAACTCTCAAATTACAAACTTTCCACCACATCCTCCTGTTCGCTTGTCGTGCTATTTTCCAAGTTTTAATCGAGCACATGGCATTTCGGATGCCATGACAATTCTATGCACTCTCACAATCTCGATTTCATACATTATTCCATTTTCAAGCGCACATAGCACAAGTTTTATTATTAATATTGATATCCTTTCATTAATAATAACAACAATAATAAATAAAAGCAATAAAAACACTCGAAGAGATTACTTTCGTAAACGTAGCACGTTGAGGGGAGAAAATTGAAATGAAGAAGCATTACAGATAAAAAGCACATAATTGACATCGCCAATGCAATTATTTCGTAAGTTTATATTTGGGTCGAAGGAAAATATTCATTATAATTGATATTCATTCCAATTCTAATTAAATCAGACTTGATAACGAATTCGCAGTTGCTAAAATTGTTAAGAATAATTGATAACAATGAAAAATTTGATAATAATGAAGGCAAATTTTGGAAACGAAATGTTTACTCGTTTTGGTGTATTTTAAGTTGAACGTTTTGTACTCGAAAGCATATAGAGCTACTGCATGCTCTTATCTATTAATAGCTGGTTGATGCATCCACTTAAGACGCGTCTATAAGAGCCGATAGGACCGCCTATTTCGTCTTGGGAACGCACGTTATCTAGTCTTGTCTAGTGGGCTATGTGTGTGTGCGAGACTCTCGGCCACTAAACTCGTCTGAATATTATATAATTGATATTGGAAGGTTGCTCGAAAGTTGCTATACAGATATAACGATTTTATCATATTCTACTCGGCCATTCTTTCGCTTCCATTTTCATTCATTCATCTATTCATTCACTGTTGAGCTGTATACATTTGTATATGTGTCTCAGTGTGATGTTTACGGACTGAACTCGATTGCATATTACAAAGGTCGTTTTTCTAAATGATACTGGAGTTTGCATCTGTATATATTATTTTCATTATTTTTCCCCCATATTAGGGTCAATTTGACCCAAGGCACTAAATATATTGTTTGGAGGAAACAAAAATAAAATGAAAAGAAAACATTCGTTGTCGATGATTCCGAGGTTTGCAACGTTGAGAGATCCAACGAAAAATGCTTTTTCCATTAATTATTTATTGAATTCTTAAAATTTTGCCAATTTTTCGTATCGATTTAGTTTTTAGGTGCTAAGAAAGGATCGTTTTATTGTTCAGATCAAATATTGCAAATAATTGCGAGGTCTGCACGAGACAAAACAGAATTTCACTGCATTCCAACGATGCAAACTTCAACATGATTCGTTGTCGTTAAATGGCAAAAAATCTCCGTGACAGAAAATTGTTCGGGTCAAAAAGACCCAGTATGCACTCGAAGGGTTAATATATTGTGTTACGAAAATTCGATTTTCATGGCTCCCACATTTGTTGGTCATTTGTGATGGAACGCCCCGTGTATCATTGACCGCTATAACAGCCGAGCGCGAACGGCCGCTCATCGGGCTTGCTTCAGTCTCCACAGTCTCTTGTCGCAGTGTCTGGTACGCTCGTTGATTCTAACGTACGAAAATATCCGAGTCGTCGATATGCGATTACGATTCACGGTGATTCGCAAGTGTTCGTATATCAATGTTGTTCACGTCAACGGATAATCATTGCCGCTAAAAGTCAATCTCGTTGCGATGGAAGCAGAAAAAACCTCCAACAGATAAATATGGAGAGATATAGAGATCGACGAGTCGACGAGTCGCGAAACACTGCTCGATGAACGACCAACTCGTCAGTGTAACTCTTGTGTTCTGTCACTATCAACTCGGAACGCTGTCCCAGTGATGATGAAAAGAAAACAATACGCTTCCATTGTAGTTCACGGTGGCAATTTCATCACTTTTTTCTAATTGTTCATTGACTCGAGAATTCAAGAAATATTTTCAAACAACATTGTTCATTTATACAGACATTTTTTCATATCTCACAATGTTAACTTTTTGAGAGAAAAATATGAAACAGATGGAGCGAAATGAACGAAAAAATTCAGTGAAAAAAAAGTGCACGTCACGTTGTTATATTTTTGTTTTAATTGTGTAAATTGTTTTCGAAAGGGAATTCGATAGTCGCATCCGTTTCAATGTTCGGAAAATTTTTCTTTTTAAGAAGAAATGAAAGAAAAAAAAAATTTCTATTCGTCCTCTCTCCGAAAAATCGTTTTCTTGAATGAAATTATTTTCGAGATTTTTGACTGATTCGCGAAAAAAGTTATACTACAACGTAGCAGTTCGGGTTTTTGTTTTGCGGTCAAACGTCGTCATGAAGTAGAGAAAAAAAATAAAAATATATATCGACGGCTATGCCACGTGGTGTTATTATTGACCGAGAGAGTGGGATTGTGGGATACGTCGACGCGTCGCTCCCCACTCCTTCTTTGCCCGAGTGAACGAGGCACACGTGACTCGGTTTAGTTTGTAATCACTAGGAACCCCGGTACGCCGAGGGGGAAATACGAGTTCGTCGGGCTTGTTAGCCCAACCGAAAAATTTCTGTCTTCCGTCGAGTACTCTCATTTATTTTGGGAAAAAAAAAAACCCAAAAACAACAACAACAACAAAAATAAAAACGAGAATAAAACAAAAAAATTTCATCGATGCCGAGTCTCGTTGCTTTTGGTCGACGATGGAGAGTTGGAAGCGACGATTTCGTTATTCCCGGCTGCGTCCTTGGCTTCCTCCATGCGATAGAGTAAGTCGAAAGTTTTGTTATTTTTGAAAAGCGAACTTCCCTTCGGATAATGATGTCGTATTTCAGGATTTTTGTTTTTAGCCAAAGTCAAACTTTCTTTTTCAATTTTCAAAATGTAATCGATGAACCTAGCGTTTGTAAGATTAATTAAAAAATGAGTAAAAATGATGAATTTTATTCCGAAGAAATCGAATATCAATATATTTTTCAAAATTTAAAAACATTGAAAAACGGAGAAAAAACGTTTTTTCACTAAAAAAAAATCTCAAGTTCCTGGATTTTTAATATTTTGTTCTAAAATTGGAAAGTCACACTCCTCAGCGATTCTACTTTTGGGGAAAAAATGGTAACCTAGTCTCTATCGTTATTTATATTATTTGAACGTTAGGAAAGAGTGCCTCGGATATAAAAGTCTTCCTACCATGTTTTTTTTAATACTTACGAATTATTTTTATTTATTTCCTTTCCAACACAGTACGTATTTGCTGTTTTAACATTCACCAAGTGCGCATCTCAATTGCGTAGGTATATCCGGACGCTTTTATCGACGTGACTCTCACTTGTCTCCGAGTTTCACGACGTTGAGATACTCCTCTGCTCGATTAAATCCCTCGGGATTCCGGCTTTACGAAATACCTGCACATACGGAATAGTAATTCCATCCAGTTGTTGTGCGCGCGCGCGTACGTGTATGTGTATATTTATTTCTACGCAGCAAATGGAGTATCGATAATGGAGAACATTTCACCAACACCCTGAAAAGCCAATCTAATTGTTGAATACTCGATTTAATTGTTTTTCGGCCATTAGAAAATGTTTATCTCAGCAAAGTCCAATTTCCTGTCATTTCAATTGTATATTTTGTTTGGGGTGTTTTAGAAACGGAATGTCGTGAAAAAAAAGACGAATCACTTTTTTTTTTTTTTTTTTTTTTTTTTTTTTTTTTTTTTTTTTTTTTTTTTTTTTTTTTTTTTTTTTTTTTTTTTTTTTTTTTTTTTTTTTTTTTTT
>JAPYYS010002217.1:0-13975 GCA_030522525.1 Campopleginae sp. 14b
CGTTATAGGGCAAGCCGGTAAATTTATTCACCCCGGTACCAAGAAGGACGAGTCCATCAGAGCACGAAGAAAAAAAAAAAAAAAAGAAAGAGGCAAAGCGAGCGGTAAGAATAGCAGGAGAGTAAAAAAGAAGCGAGTGATCATATCGAAGAAAAAATAAGTGAGTGGGAAAGCGAAAGGAATAAAAGAAGAAAAAAAGATGGAGAAGTGTAAGTAGAAAACGAGAGCGCGGTGCGGATGGTTGAGTGAGAGGAGGAGGAGGAGGAGGAGGAGGGCGAAACGGATTGCAACGTTAAGTAGATATACGTAGGGAGTTGAGACGTTGCTCCGCCAACAGGTGCCGGCATCAAGCCGCGGTTTCTGCCTCATCCCTTCGCCTATCTGCCGCGTCTACACCACTACTACTATTACCGCTACAACCCCCCTCAACCTGATCTCGCCTGTTCGCTCATGCTCTGTCCACATTGCCGAGCTTTCTCGGTGCTTCTCGCTCTTCCCCCTTCATTTCGCCGCTCTCTGCCGTTGCTGCTTTTTCACGTCCGCCGCCGTCCCTCCCTCGCTCATCCTTTTTCAACCCTCGCGGAAGCGAGGCAGCCAGCGCGATAACCCGCGGCGACACCCGATAAAACCGAGTCGCTGCTATCCCTCCGAATCGAGAGGGATGAGACGCGCGCGCTGAGTCCAGGATTGCGGGGATGAAAGGAGAAACAATGCTAAGATTATTATCACGGCAGAATACACCTCTTCTCTTCTCTCCTTCCCTGTGCTTGCTTGCTTGCTTGCTTGCTCGCTCGCTAGCTCCTGCTGTACTACCTGTATTTGCATGTTTTAACCACCGCGCTCGCTCTGTCATCCTTTCAATTTGTTTTCACTCCATTCCATTTACACACTATCTTTCGGATGCGAGGGATGCCTTCGGATGCCTTTGGATGCCTTCACCCTCGTATAACGCCGTATATACGCGGAGACGAACAATTTTTTCTTTATTAAACGATCCGAAAGAATGGACCGGACGTTAATGACGACAATTTTCAGGTTGGCACGATAAAAGCTGCCCCTTTTCTGCATCGAACAAGCAGATTGACCGCAACTCGCCAGAAGGACGCAAAAAGGTTCGAGAGGAAAAAGATAGTGGTGTGCTGCGCTGGCCGCCGCGCGAGAAACCCACAAAGAATGTGAGCTTTCTATCTCCTCCTCTCTGCCGCTGCCATATCTCCTTTTCTCCTTTAGCCCCGAGAGCTCCAAGACAAAATTGAGAAGCACGCTCGGCAGAGCACCAACAGGCTGTCCCCGCTGCTGTGAGAAAGAGATATACGGCAAAAAACAAAAAAACAAAAAAGACTAAAGAGGCGTGAAAGAAGAATACACGATAAAGGAGAAACAGGACTCACCAAGGGGGTGGTCCCATTAATAAGCATAATTAGGTAGAAATTGAATGCTTCACGAATACCGGCGATTATTATATAGAGGGACCTATCCTCCGCTCTCATCCTCTTATTTCTTTCTTTTCCTTTCATACTTGTTTCACGGCTCTCCCTCCCCCCGCCGAACCCCATCCATCTATACTTGCTTCGCATTACCTCCGATCGATTCAGAGTTTAAAAAAAGTATCCGCTGCGATTATGACTCTGTTATTTTTTCAATGAAAAACATCAAGAGACGGAATATACTGGACGGTGGAGTGGACGAAATTTAACGCGTCGTGCGGTAATGGTTCGACGACGAAATGCCGCCTGAATTCTTGAGGAGAGGAGAGGGAGAAAAAGAGGAAGAGAGAGAGAGAGAGAGAGAGAGAGAGCATGGAGGGAGGAGTGTAGAATTTTCTCGCCAGCGGGAAAAGCGATAATGGACGAATCCAAATTGAAATGTAATGTACACGAGGCCAGGCACCTCAATCTCCGCATCCATCAATCTCGGTGTTGTTGCCCGCACTCTTTCATTCGCTGCTGCTGCTGCTGCTGCTGCTGCTGCTGGTACCGGAGCACCGCGGCGGAGAGCGCTTTCCCACTTCTCTGTCTATTTCGCCGCTCTTCATTGTTCTGTGTTTTGTTCAACGCTTTCAAAAGAGAAAAAGAGGACACGAGCGAGACGCGCGACGACGCCAGAGCATGTTTTCCCGCGCGCAGTCTCTCCCCGTATTAGGAATGGAAAGAGGGCTAATATATACGTATACGTGAGACTAAAAGCAGGGGGGTGGGACTGGGGCCGAAGGCATGACGAGGGACGAGAGGGTGAGGCAGGGCTACATATTGAACGAGGGTCGCGCCGAGATGCCTGCCTGGCACATAGTTGGAAGAGTGCTTTACTAGCGCGCGCGCGCGCGCGCTGTATACATGCACTCTAGAAAAGGGCATTTACACACACAGCGACACGGACACGGGAGGAGGTGGGGGGGGGGGGGGGGCCGACGACGAGGCAAATTTAGTGGCAGGGGTAAGTGTAGGTGATTTACTGCTTCGGGCTTAATGGAGGCTGTTTACTGCTAATTAAAACCAAACCCATTTAATGCTATATTCTGCTTGGAAACCGATCCCAGAATCCGTATTCTCTTCAATCTGCATACATATATAATACCGATAAATATAGATCCATGTGCTACTTTTGTACCGTATGCCCAAACAAACTCTTATAACAAGTTGATTAATCCTTAAGAATAAGCAGGCACATATCGTCGATTGGTGCTGTGTGCTCTTCATTTTCTACAATGAAATCTTTGCTCCTGCACCTGCGATGTGCAAAGCTTCGCATTGGACCGCGCGATCGATATATATATATATACCAAAGCAGCATATAAGGCTCAAGTTTTGAGAAAATAAAAAATGGCGTTGACGACTCCGCGAGCTCGAATAACAAATAAATATAGATTTGGCGATTGATGAGCTGGCAAGGTGAAAACTGCTTGGCCTTGTCGTCGAGTGTCTTGTAGACGACGCCTCATAACGAGCGCTGTTGAAGCCGCGTTGACCGATAACGCCTCTATGCCACTTGTGACGAGTACGCAGATTAAGTTAAAAAAAACAACCGGGCGACAAAAGTGCAACATTTACGACGATAACCGCGCCTATAATAAACAAACAAGCTCTGGTCTGGTCGACCGCCGCCTTCATTAATTACACTCGACAATAAGTAATAAACTGGCGTTTTTTCCGTAATTGGATCACTTTAGACGATCGACAGAGGGATACGCGAGGAGTCCGAGACGGCCGGATAATTGATGCAAGTAAAGACGTGCGCGAGGAAGACGAAGAAGAAGAAGAAGAGGAAGAAGCGAGGAAAGGCAAATATCTCGAAGGGGTTGAGCCGCGCGCGGTATGGCTTTTAGGGTTAAAAAAGGACAGAGATAACGCGCGCAGAGCTGGGCGCGCGGTAATGATATAAAATACTATATAGAGTGAGGTAGGCCATGCGGAGACACATGGAACAAGGGTTTCGTTCCCGAAGGCCCCCTCCTTCTCACTTTGGTACTCGCTAATGGCGCCAACAAAAAGGAGAGAGACCGCGATAGTCTGGCCCGTGTGTGTATGTGCTACGACGAGAATGCGCTACAACGTTTCATGGCTCCAGCTCTCTCTCTCTCTCTCTCGCTCTCGCCCCTACTCCCCTGCTGCTACTTCCTCTTTTTGCCCGGTGTGTTAAGCGCGATCTAGACTTGGCCAATATAGTAGCAGTAGCAGCACGTTTTATCGACCCTGACCTCGAGCAAGGAAATTCAACGGTATTAAACGCGCCTCGTCCACTTACAGACTTGTCCCGCTTATTCTTCCACTTCATCCGATCGTTTTTTATGCTAATTAACCTCATTTACTATGCCCGCCGCCGCCGTTACAAATTTTTTCATCCCCAAAAGTTCAACTCGACTTTGAGAATTGGGCGGCGCGCGAATCCTATCTAGTCCCCGCTGCCCCGTTATCAATATAGTTACGCTTTTCGCTTCGCACTTACACATATTACAAGGTCGACTCGGGTCGCCGCTCGCCACTCGCCACATCCTATCTTTTTTCATTCCACAATCCTATAAACTATATAATTCAAATAATAATGATTTTTTCTCGATATTCGCGTCGAGCGCGAGTAATAAAATAAAAAATTTCACGAAATCGCATAATTTTTATTAAGATTAGCGGTGAGCCAGCAAAGTAGAGAATATGAAAATAAATAAAAAGAGGCAAAGAGGCTATTTTCTGCTCGATTCCATTATACGTTTTTCCACATGCGCATATATATATATATATATATATATTTATCTTTTTTCTCTTTTTCTCTTGTTGAGGAACAGAAAAAGTCTTGCAATACGTTTCGGGATTCCTCTCGGAGTGTGTGTCTTTGTAGCTAATATATATCCGCACCTCTCGCGGCCAGCATCTCCGCGTTTCCGTTGCTCTCATGGCTAACAGGAAAAAGGTTTCTCGCGCGAGAGAGCGAGAGCGAGAGCTGATCCGCCACATATAAACCGGTCGGTCGGGTTACCTATACCCCCACCAACATATAAGGCCACCTGCTCGCGTAGTCTGGCCCTTCGGCCGAGGCTTCGACGATGACGACGACAACCAAGACGACAACGGCGACCAACTTGCAGAACGCTATTAAATTTATTCAAAACTCTCCTCCTATTCGTTATACGCATATATCAGCCTGTATCGATAAAAATTTATTATTTTTACTATTTATAACCAATAAAATGGCATCCTTATTCAAATAAATCAATATTCCAATCCTTGCGAGTCTTTATACCGAGTCATTCCACAATAATAACCCTCTTTTATTTATTCCATACTGCAAGCAATTCTTTACTAACGAAAATCTTTCCGAAATTCAAACCGCATCCACTTGGATAACTTCTCGATCATTTTTCCAACTATTTTCACATTGGAGAAAAGTCGAATTTATTCTTTTTTTTTATATAAGAGAAAAAACAAAAGTGGGCAAAAAAACGGCGGAGCAAAGATTCGCCAAAAAATCACCGCTCGCTCTAATTACAAGCATGAAATTATTTATCTATATAATGACAATTAATTGATCGAGAGCGAATAATAAGACTGTGAGTCGGCGTTGCGAATTATAATTGACGCTGATTAATCGGTTTAATTAAAAGGAGCAAGAGGGAGAGGAGTTTAAGTGTGTCTTGTCCGGACGTTCGGGATTAAAAGAAGACCTTATTCCCATTATCTTAACCTTCTCCGGCAGAATGCTTCTTGGAGAGGCACAAGCTTTCCGCCTTATATTATACGAATTATACATATATTCAACGATTAATGTCAGCGACAACTTTTCATATCGCGCGTGGCTCGTTTTATCACACACGCACGCACACACGTACACTGCGCCTCTTGCTTGAGAAATATCGAGTCAAAGTTTCATTGAGCAAGCGCGATTATTTGTTTCAACAAATGCATGAAGAAAACCATAGAAAAATTAAAATTCTTTATTTCACCTTTGTAGGAAAAAAATTGCCGCGAAAGTGTTTCTTCAATAAATTTCCTCCCGATTTTCGTATCTTATCTGCCATTGTTGTTTATATTATTACGCGTGTTTTCGTTGAGCGGATGAGGCTCGCTTTCGATATCGCACAAGTGAAAGGCGAGCACTCGTCGTTGGTCTTTCCAGCTATCGCTCCGCTTAAACTTGATTTCTTTCTGGTGCTGGGTGGCTCATTCATTGGCCGGCGGCTCGGCAGCACACCGGCGATGCCATCATCATTCGCTTGCTCTTTCTGCTCCCCCCGCTCCCCCCGCTCCCCGCGATCTCTTTCGCGTGTTTAAAGAGCTGCGAAAAACTCCGAATTGGCAACTCACCGCGCAAGCAGCGGCAGGCGAGCCTGCTGCTCGTAGATGATAGTAGGAAGAAAGAGTGTGACACCAAAGTCACGGGGATCAAGAGCAGGGCGCGCCAACAAGTGAAACGGAGAGTAAAAGAGGGAGCAAGGAGAGCCCGCGACTAGTCGTGCTCGAGAAAAAAATACAACTCGCCGAGGAAAGACCAGCCAAAGGAGAACTAAACTCATTTCCGAGGCATTAACCAATTACTTTTTGGGAAAGGGTGTCGTCGGTTAGCTTAAACTCTCTTTGCCTCATACCCGCCCCACTTTTCCTCTCGCTTTCTCGTAACTCAGCCGCGCTCCTCCATTATTTCCTGCGGTGCCGTTAACCGGCCAACTCGTCCCTCCTCCGCCAACTCACCAAACTCCTCTGGCCCGAGCTCTAGCTAACCATACCCCACCGAATAATCAACTGGGCATCCCTCGTGAATCACCCTTCGATGATGCCACAAACTAGAGCCCATTGTCCTTGTTCAATCGTCAATTAGCTAAATCTACCAATCAAATATATTTAACCATCATTATTCGCTAAATCCTCTTTATTTCTCTCGCGTTACGGAAACCGCGCGGTCCACACACGCACACACACGGAGGCCGCTGACTATATGCCGCATGTTTATCGGTATAGTTTTACGCGGCGTTACCAAACCTATACTAATCTCAAGGCTATGCCCCGGGACACGACAAAAGTATATCAAACTTTATTCCCATTTACATAACCGGCTAATACTCGAGCGTATTTTTATTTATCACAAAATTAACCGCTGCGCGCACCTGCTCTGCAGGTTATTTCTCAACCCGATGCAGCAACAACTTGATAATAATACTGCTATATATACTTCGCGCCAACAATATCCATGTGACTATTTGTAATATTCTCCTCGAAATATATTGTTTTTGCAGTTTTTATTGTAAAAATCAAGCCGCCGCGAGCAACATTATCATTTTTGTAAATTCAATCCTAACTCTCGAAGAGCGATTCTCGCTCGGAACATTCCCCCGTTATATACTTTTATCCAAATACTCCCACCATTTGGCTTACTGGTTCAACCGGTAATCCCCCTCTTTCGGAGCCCCCCCCCCCCCCCCCCCCCCCCCCCCCCCCCCCCCCGCCCCCCGCGCCCCCCCCCCTTACTTATCCCTGCTGCATATAATACACCTAGCCAACGATCCGCCGCGAGTGATTGACTTTTTCTTTTACAACCAGCATCGTTGCCTTCGAGCAGCAGCGGCTCAACTTTTTTTTCTTTTTTTTTCTTGAAGAAAAACGCACGACTGTTGTGATGACCACAGCTCGGTTCATATCGCTTCTCAACATCTTTTTGAGAAAAGTGCGAAAGCTTGTACCTCCTTGAGGCTCCGATATTTATTCCTGACAAAAACATTTATGGATTAATACAAATATTTACCAGCTTTGATGCCAATGAACCCGCGATTTCGGCGGCGAAATCGTGGGGGGGGGGGGTCAATATTCATGAAGAAATTGGAAAAAAAGTAAAAAAAAAAACTCCAACCGCGCTGTTTTCGATAAGCATACACACGCTATTATCTTATTAAGGCCGATTGAAAGATGCAAATGTGAGACGACACAATAGCGCCAGCTGGATCGAAGAAGAAAAAAAATGGGTAAGCTCATCCATATACGTCAGGAATGAGGAAAACACGTGATGAACACAAGTTGGAGAAAAAAGCGCAAGCGCGCGGACATACAGGTACACGCAGGATTGTGCATAGCCCGGGAATCACGAATATCGACACGCCTGCTCCGCATCTACGAAATCCCCGAAGCTCGGGACCGCCGAGGCTCACCAAAGAAGCAGGGTGCTCGCATAGCAATATCCACACCGGTACTTCGTATACCGGGCTGCCTCTCCCTCTCTTCTCTCCCCCTCAACGCGATATTAAACCCGAGAGCGAGGTGAGGGTCGCGCGGCGTGTAGCAGCAAGCAGCAGCGCAGGAAGAAAGGGCGAGCGAGATGCAGATGAGACGAGGGTGTTGGAGGCGCGCGCGGCGGAGGAAACGAGTGAGAAAAAACACACCGCGCACCCCCTTCGATCCAATATCTCAACGGTGGCGAGAGTATAAGCGCGCGAGCGGTGATGCCATTCGCAATACTATATACACCATTCTCACGCCATATATTTACAAATAAAAAGAGCCGAATATTCGCATACGCATGTTCGAGGAGGCGCGTATGGAGGGCGAAAAAAAAATAAATTTTTTTCTCGTAAATTCACGGCTGCCGCGCGTTATCGTTAAACATTATTGATATATAAAAAGCGTGTAGCGAGTTGAATGGCGAACACGCGGCGACGAGATGCGCATTTCGAGTGAAAATAAAATTTCACCTACTCTCGCTCCTCCGGGATTGACATGCAGCAGCGCCGCTTCACGCCGGATCAGCCCGCTTCGTTTTAATTACATCTCGTGGAATTATATCGTATCGTAAATTAAATAAGAAGATAATAGCAGCAGCAGCAGCAATGAGAGTGCGAAGGGGTAAACGCGGAGCAGGGCAAAGAATGAAGCAAGAGCGCAGAGCGAGAACGGCGGCGTCGGGGCCAGAAGGTCCACGAGCGGCGGAGCAGGCTACGGAAAATATTTAATTAGCGTGAGCCCGAAAATTAATAGCACGAGAGGGATAGATAGCGAAAGACGGAGGGACCGAGACAGCTAAGATCGTGTTATTGTGTGTTGGCTCGGTGTGTCTCGCTCCGACGCGCATATACCAGTTTATACCATTTGGGCGCGGGGGTGAAAAGGGAAAAGGGCTCTTTACTAAATATCCTAGGCTTCCAAGAAAATCTAAGCAACATAGCCCCTCCCATATACCTATATCTAATATACATGCATATAACGCGTCCACACATACAATAATGCAATACAAACGGTAGCAGGGGAGAAAGTCTCTCCATTCTTGTCTCGCTCATTACCGCGGCTATATATAGTATCGTGCAGGCGGAATGTAATATTCAGAATAGCCTATATTGGTGAGGCAAGGTCCGCTGCTGCTGGCGGCAACACAAGGGGAGGATGAGCTTTCCCTTCGCCATATAATCCTGCTCTCGTTTCTACCAACCTGCTATAATAAATCAAATTCGTATTCGCATGCAAACAGTTGTTACGCGAGATCGAGCCCTCGAAAAATAAAAAAATTATTGAATTTGGAACGACGGAGAAACTTGAAATCGATCGAAATGTCAAAAAAAATTATACACAATGTAATTTTCGTACGGGGGTGAACGAGTATGCGGCATTTTTGGTACGGCGGCTGCTAGAGCCCAGAGCACCGCCGCGGCACCATGGCAGTGAGATTTACTAACTCGGACATTTGTGCTGCTGCTTACGAGGCTGGAAGATAAACGAATAACCGCGCGGATGTAATATTCTGCTCCGAGTAGAGAAGGAATGTATGTAAAAGCTTGTGCGAGCAGGCCCCTCCGATACGATCTTGTTAATTATTCAACAATTAAAATTTATGAGATATTTTTCAATGTCAAATTAAAATTCGTATCTGTATATAGAATTGAAATTTAAAGACATTTCTCTATTCGCTCTGTAAAGGATGCCAATTTCAAAAGGTATTTTACACAAACACATTTATTAATGAAAGAGATTCGCCGATTGCATGTGTGTTTCTCGGCGCCGCTGCCGCTCTCGCCGGATCACTCGTTCCTCCTCCTCGGTTTCATCGCCTTCTTAGGCGAACAAGCGGCGCCCGGCGTATACATCGTCGTCGAGTCGTTGTTGCACAAAGTGGAAACGAGAGCGTGCAGCAGCACATAGCAAGACAAAAGCGGAGAGAGGCGAGAGGCGAGAGGCGAGAGGCGAGAGGCGAGAGGCGAGAGGCGAGAGGATCGGATCCCGTGGCCCAAATGACCCATCCTCCTCGAGCCACGGGGCCATACCCTCCCACTAGCCGCTATATACCTTTCCTTATTCCTCTTCGCTCCGTCCGCATCCCCCGGAACAGTCGCGTCGACGAGCCGCGAGCCGAGCCGAGCCGCCGCCACCTTCTGCCGTCGTTCCACCCCCTCGTGAGATTTACGGCAATTCGTTTTTTGCCTTCTTAAGTGCTTTCGCATTATCTCGCTGCAACTAAATACTCTCTCTCTCTCTCTCTCTCTCTCTCTCTCTCTGCACCGCGTTCGCTTTCGCGTTCGTGCTCGCGGCGCGGCCGGCCGCCGCTCAAATACGACTGACGCCCATATATATCCCCCCACATTTTTCTATATACAGAGTGACCTAAACTTTATAAGATCGAGAATTCGCGATCATTATTGTTCGCGATTTTCTCCAGCCCTTCCGTGGGGGCCTTTTTTCAATTTAATTTAACAATAAGGAAAAAAAAAATATATTGCAGTGACGAGGGTAGGAGGACGTTTCGAAGCGAGTACCGGAGTTTTCGTAGCACCCCGTATATATATATATATATATGCCTGCGCTGCCGAACAAAGAGAAAGAATAAAAGAAGCGAGTAACGAGCGTGCCCGAGATCCTTTTATGCTCATACCTATTACTTTGTTTATCTAAATATGTGTACGTGTGCGCTGCGCCCGTCTGTGTACGAAAGAGCGAGCGTTTTTTTTTCCTCCTATATGCTCCTCTCTAGCGCTGTCAGCTGGTTAGCCCGATCGTGTGCGTGCTTCGCGTTATTCCCTTACATCATCATCCGTTAAATGCATCCGCTTTAATTGCCCTTCTGCTTAAAAATACTTTTTACCGCGCGCGCATACCATATTATTCCTTTCTTCTATTCATTTTTTTGGATTTAGAAATCTCTTCCATCTCTTTCTTTTCATTCGCCGCAGACGGCCAAATTCTCCATAGAAAGCCCCCCCCCCCGCCGCGCCGTACGCTCGAATATCTTGAAAAGTTGACCATATAACGCCTTATTTGAAAATTTCGAAAGTTGTTCGAGCTCAATAATTATCTCGTTTTTATTTTCTCTCTCGTTTCGCAAAAGCGATTCAATTCAATATGAGAGGAAATCACGGATTGTGCAATACTCGATGCCAAATGGTGGGAAAATAAATTTACATATTAAATGAGTTTTTCTGGTTGATTGCGGAAAGCGGAGCAGCGACGAGTTCACGAATTGCAATTGACCTGATTGAAACTAATAGATATTATATAAGATTAATAAAATAGGCGAGATGAAGCTTTCGCTCGAGAACAGGACGAAACTCATTTTGTTCCGCAATAGAAAATAAATGTTCGTGTCGGAGATATTAATCGCAGCAGGACTCGGGCCGAAATAGGCAAAACTATTAATCCAAAGAGCGTAATGGATTCACCGAGAGCGAGATATATGGCTTCTCGTGTGATCGCCCCGCGCGCGTATATGAAACACGTTGTTATTCCTCAACAGCTCGAAGAGAGCGCCAAGAATCGCTCGATGCTGGTTGTGCTCGGAGGCTACCGCGCCCACCGGCCCGCCACCCGGGTCACCGAGAAACAACAAATGTAATATATGCACAACTACTATATAACATGGACAGCCGTACCTTTTAATTATTTTGAGGACACCGGCGGAGTAACGAAAATCTTCAAACCCCCGGAGCAAGGCCGGGAACAGGATGAGGAGCGAGCGTATATGCCGCGCGCGTGAGGCTCCTCCGTGTGCTGCGCGGCTCTGTGACGACAGCACCGACTACGGTGAGCGACTTAATTGCTTCATATTCAATTAGTGTCAAGGCCGCCTCGATCGTCTCTAATTATCACTCTGTTCGAGAACACAATTACGAAAGTCCCCGCCGCGGACCATCATCCACCTGCGTGTGCGTTAATCATTTACCGCGATTCTCCGCTGCTGATATTCGTCTTTCCAACGGCGACCCATTCGCAAAGAGACAGATTCGCTTCGTCGAGTTTCTCCATATTCCCCGGAATATGATTCAATCGTAGTTGAGAATATTCGAGAACACGCGTATTTAAGTTATGCCTGGCCGCACTCAATGTTGATAATCAATCGTTATCAGTATATATTTACAAGTTTAAAGTATCTCAGGGATATATGCGGGCAGCTAGCTCGCGAGCTCTTTGTCTATTTCGAGAATATACTTGAAGCATATATATAACCGCCGTATGATGTCGCGTCGTTGTTTCAGCTCGAGCGCCAACGACGCGCGCCCTATATTCTCGGATCCTCGGGTTTGTAATTACCGTTAACGAGTTTAGCCTAACGGACGTGAGATAATTAACAATTCAATACGATTTTACTTTTGTCCCCGATGCGTTGTGTCTACTTTCCTCCTCTCTTCGCGCCGCTGCCGTCGCCGCCACCGCCGCGCTCATATATATTCATGTATGCATAATCTTAATCTTTTGTGTTACGCCAGACAGCAGTGGTGCGATATTTTGTTAACGAAACGGCGTTTCAATGAACGATTCTCTTGTACTACGCAAGTGTTTGCGTGCATTGTCAAAATGACGCGCGATACCGCGCGTTGTAACCTCAAACGCCCGGCGTCCCGAGCACTCCCAGCGATCCTGCTTTTCCAAAACTACATACTCTCCCATGTTATTCCAATAAATTGACAAGTCTCATCATCGACTTTCTATTCATTATATTTCGACGATCCCTCGATGCTCGATGCGGCTCTCATCCTCATTAATATTCTCTATTCTCTCGCAGCTTACGCCCGTTAATTAATACTCTTTCGTATCATTGATCCTTTGGCTCCCTCCCCCTGCCTCATTCACCCAGCATGAAATCGCTTCATTCCGTTCAAGATAGATGATCTCGCGCGGCGTCAAGCGGCATCAGGCGGCGGACAACGGCGTACTACATTTTTTTTTTTTTACCAGCGCGCCAATTATACTCGAACGAAAACAATCCCGCCATTTTATTTCCAAATTTTTTACTCCAATTTAATTTAATTTTTACGGGAAAATGTTTTATAGTTGACCGTTTGATTGGCGATAATGGTTGACGCGCCGATCGATATATCCTCGTCGGTTAATGATTATACGCATCTATAATACAACATTAATCTCATCTCTCTGCGCGCGGCGCTCTCATTCCAATATATCTATATATTAAATCCAGTTTTCTTCTGCTAAAAAGCAGAAGTGGGAAATGTCAACTTTCCAGCAAGCTCGATGCAGCATTTGTTGAGAAAAAAAGAAAAAAAAAAAAGCAGCTCTCCTCGTCGACGATATCTACTAACTTCATATGGTTTTCCATATCCCCTTCTCCGAGTTTACCTTCGCCCCCCTTACCCTCGCCTCTGTCCCGGCGCGCATGACTCGGTCTCCCTCGCTCGCGCTGCCGCTGCTGCCGGTGGACGAAAGAATGGAGAAACGAGCAGGTGAGCCGAGTCTTTGGCGAAGGGTACAGCGCGTACGGGCTAATTAAAACCGCGGATAGTAATTAATTAAGCAGACGTCAGGAGTGCCTAGAATTCTCTGGCAGTCAGGGGTTCTCAGCGGCAAAGCCACGCATGAGGTAGTACTAATGAATCCTCCAACAACAAGAGTGCTTCACTTTTTCTCGTTTTTTTGTTTCTTTTGTTTTTTCTTGTTTTTACCTATATTCATTTATCTATATCTTTATCGGAAATATACGCGCCCGTATATAAACACGCCGGAATAAACCTCCGACAAATAATATTTTTTCTCAAAACAATTTCATTGTGGCTTAATGAAAAATACAACAGCGGAGAAAAAACTTGCTGCCGGACACGCTTTTCTCCTCTCCAATACTTTTTCATCCCACATATATCCAATAATAATCAACAACATTTTTTCAAGCCGCTGCTGTTCCGTTCTCTGTATTCAATTGATCTCTCCCGCTTCACCGCTACTATACATACCGTTGGTAATCACTGTGTAATGCAATACCATTTTAATCAACTTTATAAAAAGTGGCCACTACGCCAAGAATTAAAAAATACTCGCCCCGTCTCGAGATTTCATTCCGACGACCGGCGGCGTTTCTCTATACTATTTTTCATTTTCGGCCCCAATTGAGGAGAAAACATTTTTTTTTCATTTTGCTCTCAAAGTTACGCGCTCTGTCACGTGTTTTTTTTTTTTTTTTTTTTTTTTTTTTTTTTTTTTTTTTTTTTTTTTTTTTTTTTGTTTGGTGTTTTTTTTTTCGTTTTTTTTTCATAAATTGTTTGTTTTTTTTTTTTTTGTTCTTTTTCTTTTTTTTT
>JAPYYS010002220.1:0-10120 GCA_030522525.1 Campopleginae sp. 14b
AAAAAAAAAAAAAAAAAAAAAAAAAAAAAAAAAAAAAAAAAAAAAAAAAAAAAAAAAAAAAAAAAAAAAAAAAAAAAAAAAAAAAAAAAAAAACAAATGGACGAGGTTGTTGAATTAAAATGGCCAAGTGGAATTGCTGACCTCGTTAAAAATACGTACCGCTGATTTTTTTCCTGGCTTGAAATAAAACTCGTTATGGGACACCGCGCTAATTAGTCGAGTGGATAGCCGGGCGCATATATAAAGAATATATAAAAATACGCCACGTCAAAAATAAGGATGTCTTGGTGTTGGTAGTGCACGATTATCTTCGGTATATACCGAATGTCCCAAAAGTTTGTTTCAAGTTTTGGCAGGTCAAGGATCGTGAGTTTCGAAGGAGAAATATTCTCTGGCCGCTTCCACCCTCGCTAATTAATTAATAACTCATCAACAGTGCATCAGGGATTAAAATTCATGAGGACTACCCTCTTGAGGTTATTGCTATTTTATTAGCTCCTCAGCTTAAGTAGCAAACTTTAATGAGAACGCTAAAACAATGCCAAGTTACCCGATTCGTTTTCTCTGCTCCAATAACGACCAAACTTTTCCAGCATTTTTAATGAAACATTTAGAAATTATCAAAAGAGGCTTTTCGCTTGAGAATATCAATTTTTCAACTAAATTTTAACAACGATCGAGGCCTTCGTTATCGCATAATCTAACAAGCCTAATTTGAGAGAACGACACGATAAATACAATGAGAAAACGATTTATTCATATGTACCAGGATTCATATTTTTTATATACATTTTTTTTTATCTGATTATATTTATATTTATTTTTTTTGACGATTGACAAATTTGGTAACAGTTAATGAATGTTTGAGTGAAAGTACCAACTAAATATATTTCTTTATAATAAAAAAAAACTATTTTCTTAGCGTGAGAATATCAATTTTTCAACAAAATTTAACCAACCATCGAGACCTTCGTTATCGTATAATCAACAAACGTAATTCGTCAGAACGAGACGATAAATATTCTCAATTTTCACGTCTACAATGGTATGAAATGAAGACCTTTATGACTTGTACGAAAAATCGATTTCTCGGCATGCGAAATATTTGCCTGACCGATAAATCGTGAGTTTTGTGCATGAATCATAAAATAATTTCAATTTAAAAAAACTCTGCTGTTGTCGATATAAGAATATCAAACTAGATGGATTTTTAGGGTCAACTTTTGGAATCGCCTGTACACAAAGTGTTATCTGTTGTGTTGGACATTTGATTCACGAGCTACTCTCTCGAACAGCCGGGTGTGTATTTTTTTTTTGCTTTTTCCTGAGAAAGATGAAACTCTAGTGTTGGCAGATCACGTCTCGGTCGTGAATGCTAAATGAGAGAACACAGTGGGCATTTTACACGGAGGAGCCCTCTGAAGAAGGGACTACAAGAAAAAATGTGTTGAAAAAAGGAAGAGAGACGAAGAAATGAGGATTCACGCGTTGTACATAAAAAGTAAGAGATACATCGCGTTGCGATCAGAAGAGCAGAGCGTTGACACAGAGGGCAGAGAATGGAGAAAGGAAAAGGCGAATTCCATACGTTTATGAATGAAAAATAATGAGCTATTCGCCTTTTCGACTCTGACTCTTTGATACGAGGACGTAATTTAATGAGTGGAAGTTGCAGGGCCCTCGCTCCAAGCTTTATGAATAATCCATACGCCTTTTTGTCCTTAATACGACGATATATGCGAATTACAGAATTTACTCTACAAGAAGCGAGTGTGCAGCTGTGCCAGAGAGTCCACCGTACCGGCTAATCGCTCTTCAACACAGCTGCATTCACCGGGACGAGGCACAACAGCTCAAAGATCCCAAGAAGCTGAGAGACACGGAATAAAGAGAGAACGAAAGAAAAATATAAAAAGAGAAAGAGTAAACACGCCAGGCAGTCTGCTTGGTCAGCATCCCGGTGAATTACGAAAGAAGCATTTTGCTCTGTTGATGTTTCTGTTCCAGACACACAAGAATCCAGGCTAACGGGATATCAACGACGCACCATCATCAAAAGTTGCCATTATTCCCAAACATTTTCATGCTTCACTTTGATTTTCGAGACTGCACTGAGAGGACACTTTATTTATAATAAAGAAATATATTTAGTTGGTACTTCGACACAAACATTCATTAACTATCCACGGTTTTCGAGATTCCTCTTTCTTTTTACTTTGCGTATAATATTTCAACGAAGCTGAAGTTCGCAACGTTGGAATCCAACAAAAACTATTAATTTTTATTGATAATTCGTTTAATTTTCAAAATCATCCACATTTTTCGCACTGATGTATTTTTTAGGTCGCGAAAATCGATCGTTTTATCATCAGACATACATCCTGCCTTTTAATAATAAGTATCGCTCGAAATAAAATAGAATTTCGTTGGATTTCGAGGTTGCGAACTTTATACTGAGAAAACAGTTTATTTATAATAAAGAAATATATTTAGTTGGTATTTTCACTCAAATATTCATTCACTATAGCGAAATTTATCGAACGTCAAAAAATATAGATACATATATATGAAAAATATAAATCCTGGTAAATATAAATAAATCGTTTTCCCACACTAAGAAAACAGTTTATTTATGACAAAGAAATATATTTAGTTGGTAATTCTACTCAAATGAATGATTCATTAAATGTTCAAAAACATCCATTTCGCCATATCCAAATTTACGTTTTTTAGCAGTTAAAAAATCCAGGTACATATAAATAAATCATTTTCTTAGTGTGGAGGCAAATAATGTGACGATAAAAAAAAAGTTTCGCATTCACAGCTTTGTGAAAAATCTATTTCGCAAACACCGACATTTCCACAAATCAATAAACTCAGGATTTGAGAATAAAAATAAGAATAGAGAATTTTTTATATATATATTTTTTTCATTGCTCAGTAATATCGTATTCGCAAAGAAAAAGTATGTCAAAGCTTTTGAAATTTGTATGAGTCTCACTTACTTTTCTTGTATTTTTTTCTGTCGTTCCTTTTGATTTTTCTTTCGTTTCGGTTTCAAGCCCGGATCGTATTTTCCTTTCATCTGAAACTTTGCTCTCTGGACCGACAATGTTTTGCCACGTAACTGAGAACCGTCGATGAGCTTCAAGGCGAGCTCAACGGATTCGACCTGAAAACGGAAGGTGGGGAAAGAAAAATTATATCCTCAGTTCTTTTCAGTTTTTCATTCCAATTAATTTTTTTATTAAAAAAAAAAAAAAAAAAAAAAAAAAAAAACCCAATAAAAAAAACAGATATTAAAAAAAACTATTATAAAAAAAACTATTATGTTTTCATGACATCCCGACGTAAAATTTTTATCGCAACAGGATCGTGGTAATTATCAATTCGCGGATTTCCTCCTATAAATAATGCGCTGTAAATCTTATCAGTGCCTGAACAATCGATCTGTTAAAAATGAAATGAAACGATAGTCGCCTACGGGGATAATCAAGATGGATTTTTATCACTTTTCTATTTGCACATCCGTATCCTTTCTCTGGGTCGTTAAATTGACGCCCAGTGTGGCTAGATAATAATGCAGGATTGAGCGGAGAATCATCGTGGATGTAATTAAGCAGGGCGCTGTAAAAATTTACACGAGCGCGCTCAATGGCCTGTGATTCCTGATCAGCACGTTCTGTCGCCATTGTCGACAACGAATGAACGTTATCGCTTTGCGATACATTCTATCCGGCTTTATGAGCCTAACGCTACGAACTGAGTACGCGAGTACATCCTACACATTAACATTCAATATAAACCTAGTACAAAATCCAAGTTTATACGAACCTGAAGTTTGCATCGACGCAATGCCACGGAAAAAAAAAAAAAATGATTCGTCACGCTTTTTTCGAATTTTTTTTTTTCCTTTTGCCTTTTTAGACCTCACGAATGGATTCGTAAAATAAAAAAGTGAGGAATCATTTTTGTGTTTTTTTTTTTTTCATTTCGTGGCATTGCGTCGATGCAAACTTCAGGCTCATAAGTTTACGGTATATAAGAACAAATGAGAATCCTATTTTTCATATTTTTTTTTTTTGTTATTGAGCACATCTCACAAAATGATAAAACGATATTTTTTTGAGACTCCAAGACGAAATCGATACGAAAATTGTCATGATTTTTTTAAACTGAACAGAAAATTAATTGAAAAAAAATTATTTCCGTTGGAATGCAACGAAATTTTGTTTCTTATGGCCCAGATCTCACGATCCTTATTAAATATTCAATCAAAAAAATAAAACGATCATTTTTTAAGACACAAAGACGAAATCGATTCGAACATTATCATGATTCTTAAAGTTCGACTCAAAATGAATAGAAAAATGTATTTTTCGTTAAGTTCGATACGTGACTTTGAGGACACTCTGTATTTCGAGCAGGCACAAAGTCGAATAAACCCGAAGAGTTCAAAGAAAAATCGCGTTTCGCACAACGGGAGATCAAGATTTTTTTAACGAGCACCTGCATCGCCATCTCGAGGGTCGTTAATAATTTATAGCGCGCGACACTTTTCCAACGAAGATTTTTTGTCTCCTCAAAGAATATGGATCATCATAAACATTGCAGTGGTTACATTAAACACCACCGACGTCTATATTTTTGTCGAAAAATAGGTCGTTATGAAATAATTCATACGATTCCGTGCTTATGCGTATAACAATTGGGAATTCACTTTGTAAATAGAGAGAATGTGCAAACAATAATGACGAACGATTGGTTGTTTTGTGTCGAAAGACGCAACAATGATTTATCATCGAGATTTCAAAAAACACATACGTTCAGTAACACTATTGAAGTTTACATCGCCAAGGCTCGACGTAATTCCCTTTTTCCCAATCTCATTGTTAATAACATGGTGAAGCAAAGTTTATCATAATTCTTTTGTTCCAAATTTAGTTCCTCTTCAAAAATCAAAAAATTGTTGAATAAAAAATCGTATGCATTAATAATTTTGCAGTAAATTGCAAACACGCCGGAGACAATGTATTTCAGGCCGTAAAACAAACAGTTTGATGACACTGAAGTTCACAACGATGGGCTCCAACGAAAAATACATTTTTCTATTAAATTTTAGTCGAATTTAAAGAATCATGACAATTTTCATATCGATTTTGTCTCTGGATCGAAAATCGTCGTCAGAAAATGATCGTTTCATTATTTTGATTAAATACTCAATATGAATCACGGGATCTGGTCAATAAAAAACAGAATTTCGTTGCATTCCAACGATGCAGCATCGTCTAAAGAAAGTCTGCATAATGGTTAGATTGAAAGTGTGACAAAAATGTATAAAACATTAGAGAACTATAATGAAGCGAGTATGGAATTGAAAGCTGTATTATTATTTTTTTTTTTAAATCAAGTACTTGACACGTTTCAACGAATAAGTCCGTGAAATGAATTTCTCCACGGCATCAAAATGGTAACTCACGTGCATGAATTCCACTGATTTTTATTGCCCATCGAATTCTCGTTTCTCGTAATTACATGAAGCGAGTTCGTGAGACGAAGTAGTCGCGCTCGTAATTGCTTGAGACTGAGGCGCAGCTTTGCAAAAGCAAAGGAAGAAAAACGAGATGCGAATAACGTGGCGGCGGTACGTATTATCGAACGATCACGATCAATCGATTATAAATATCGCGGCTCGTCAACGACGCCGCGACGTACAACTTTGTACTATAGACTGGACAAGTGCTCCGATCTTCTGAGTATGATTCTCTCTCCAACGACAAAGCAGTGATCGACAAAGACGAAGAATTAATCTCGATAGGATTTATAAGAAACGTCAAGAAGGTCAGTGGCTGGCGGAGCTCTGTAAAAGGAAAAGCTCATCGACCTCCGTATATCAATAATTTCAGTAAATCGACTAAATATCGACTGAAGGTATCACGAAATTATTCGGGGACAAGCGAATACATTTCGGATTTTCATTATTAAGAAATCGTTCGTCGGATTGCATTTTTCAATTTAACTTCTTAGTTTTAGTTTTAATTTTAATTTTAATATTAATTTTAATTTTAATATGTTATTTTTATTTTATTTTTTTATTATTATATTTATTTTTTGTTTTTATTTCTTATTTTTGCTTTATTTTTTGCTTTCCGAGGCTCTCCCTTAGAAAGTTCCATGAACAAACGTCCGGAGACGAGGAATATTGTGTCGACGACTGAATTCCAGTGACTAAAGCGCGATAAGCGGAAATTATAGAGAGAAAAGTGTTAACGTGACTTGTCTCCATCGTATCTTTACGAGAGAACGAGCCAGAGTGCGAGAAAGAAACGGAGCCAGACGCCGGGTCTGAATGAACCCACGCCAACCGGATACGATCGTTTCTTGCCAAAGGGCGCACCCTCGCACTTTTTTCTTCTTATGGTTCACCGTATTTTTTTTTCTTTTTTTTCGAGAGCAACTCTTCTTCGGGCTTTTGTCTACCGGGGCGAGCTCGAGCTGTGAGATCTGCTCGGACACCAGAGAAATCTTAGCCTCGCTGCCAACTCTCCATCTTCCCATCATTCCGCGGCTCCCCTTCCTTTCCCTTTCTCACGGAGGCGAGCGCACACAAACGGAAAACCGATTTCATTGCGAGACGAATCTTTTTGCACATACTGAGCGCAAAACTATCGAACGAGTACGTGGAGCAACGCCTGGTGGTATTCGCAAAACGAGAGACGCCCACCAATGTCTGCAGCGAGCACAGACATATCTCCTTAACTTGAAAGTACCTTGAGACATTGAACTCCCCAGGAAACTCGAGAGGGAGACCAAAAGAGCGCTCGGGGACACTTTACTCCGCGTGTGCGAATAATTTGAGTGCTCGCGAAATTCTCTGAATCGGGACCGCATCAATGAACGCAAAGTCTCACCGAATTTCAAACTTTCCATATACGGGATTCAAATCTTCGGCACTCAACTTCGCAACGTTGGGCCCCAATGAAAACGTTTTTTTATATTAATTTTTTGTTGAATTTAAAAAATCGTGACAATTTTCGTATGGATTTTGTCTTTGGATCTTAAAAAAATCGTTTTATGTTTTCGATTAAGTATTTAATGAGAATCGTGAAATCTGGACGATAAAAAAAAAAATTTCGTTGCATTCCAACGAAATTTTTTTTTCTTCATTAATTATTTGTTCAATATAAAAAATCATGACAATCTTCGTATGGATTTTGTCTTCGGATGATAAAAAAAAAATCGTTTTATTATTTCGATTAAATATTTAATAAGAATCGTGCGATCTGGGCAACAAAAAACGAAATTTCGTTGCATTGCAACGAAAAATATTTTTTTTCATTAATTTTCTGTTAAAATTGACAAATCATGACAATTATCGTATGGATTTCGTCTTTGGATCTTAAAAAATGATCGTTTCATTATTTTCACCAAATATTCAATAAGAATCGTGAGATTTGGGCAATAAAGAAAAGTGTTTCGTTGCATTCTAACGAAAACAATTTGTTTTTTCATTAATTTTTTGTTCAATTTGAAAAATCATGACAATTTTCGTATCGATTTTGTCTTCGGATCTTAAACAATGATCGTTTCATTATTGTAATGAAATATTTAATAAGATCGTGCGATCTGGGCGATAAAAAACTGAATTCCGACAATGCAAACTTGAGCATTGTCACTTTTTCTGTAAAATACGCTGCTCGTAAATCTCGTGTCATGTTTGTGTACAAAATTACAAATTTCTGTGCCATAGCCCCGCGATCAAACGAGATTATAAACGACATAGGTAACTCTCATGGAAATAGCTATTGACGTGAACAATATGCAGGTTTTGATATATTTCCGCACGCTGTCGACATTCGCGAGAGAACGTTTAGCATAAAAAGCCCATAAAAATGAAATATATCTTATGACGACATGCGAAAAGGAAAGTCCGTAATTAATGAATATGAACATTCCATCGACGACCTTGAATTTCCTTCATAATGAAAATGACGCGAGAGAAAAAAAATCCAATAAATCAACATTATTTTTTATTTCGTTATGGGAAAAACTTGAAAGATCGTTATAATGGAAATTTTTGATATTCTATTCACACTGAAGACTCTCAACATGCACTTACACAGGCGAACGATAATTTCAAGATACGCAGCATCTTCTCCCCGTACTGTATCAACCCTGTGAATTATTATGTTTGCAGACGAATTGCCATAACCACGAGTATGTCAATTGGCACATTAATAAAGCCGCGGAGCACAGCAAACTCCCAGTTATTGGCACCATTTACCATGCAATTGCCAGGAGCTTGAGGAACGTTGGAAATGGATGAATAAATTTTCAAATATTCAACATGATCGTTCCTAACAATCATGTTGAAGTTTGCATCGTTGGAATGCAACGAAATTCAGTTTTTCCTCAGACAAATCTCAAGATCCTTATGCAATAATCGGCGAGGACAATGAAACAATATTTTTTTTAGGCTCCAAAAACAAAATCGGTACGAGAATCGTTATGGTTTTGTAAACTCAATAAATAATTAATAGAAAAATGTTTTTTTTTTTCGTTGGTCCCCAACGTTGCGATACCCTCAACATTTTTTTCAAGTCCCAATAAAAATATATGTTATTTCCGTGCGTACGACACACCGGAAAAACGATTTCTTCAACATGTTAAAGTTTGCGTCGTTGGAATGCAACGGAATTAATGAATTAATAACATTTTTGGAAAGCAGAGCCAAAAATAAACCGACAGTGTCGTTCGACAAAAATTTCTGCAAATGAAACATTGAACGCCAAAGAAATAATGAGGCGATCTTAGAAATTCAAAAAAAAATGGTGAATGGATGAAATATTATTCGTTGGGCTCCAACGATGGAGAATCCAATGTCGTATTTATTTATATGTATCAGGATTTGTTAACTGCCAACAAATGTAAAGTTGGATACGGCGAAATAAATGTTTTCCAACAGTTAATGAATCATGCATTTCAGCCTCTCGCGATTGTCTGAAATCAACATTTGTTAATAGTTAATAAATGAATAATTTGATAGAATGTAACCTTTCTTGATAGCAAATGAATCCGATGACCGTAAACATTTACTGAGTTAAGGGAAATAAGGGCTATCGAACAAATCATTATTTTCAAGGAAATGCTATGCTTATGAAATTTGATCGTGATAACAAAGATATTTTTTGACCATTAACAAATTTTGTAACGGTTAATGAATGTTCGAGAAAAAGTACCAACTAAATGTATTTTTTTTTGTTATGAATAAACTGTTTCCTCAGTGCAGAAAAATGCTCGGGAAATATGAGGAAATTTCGTCTTTACGTAAATGGACAATAGCTGGACGAATTATTTTACGTAAGAGAGCTCGTTGGACGCTGCTTGATTGTTGATTATACAAGAGGTCCATAAGCCGTTTAACCTGGATACGTCACTTCCATAAAGAGAAACATGAAATGAGGGGACGAGAAAGAAGAAAAAGTGGAGGCACATTTGCACAGGGAATATCGGATAAGCGATCATGACGGTGTTAAGCTTTGTGGTCGGTAAGGGGCGACGATGCATATAAATCAATAACATGTGACGATCCATCTCGGTCCGCTTCACCGCGATCGATGTATTAATCAAGTTCTACCTGTTTTCCCTGATTCATATCCCCGCCGGCATCGTTGAGATTAAGGTAATTGCTCAAGCCTCCAGCAGCAGCAACAAATATCCATGCTCTCGTTTTGCCATTAAAACATTTATGCACAGTACACGGTAGCGATTGAATTAGACCCTCGGGACATGCTCGAAACTTATCGACCAGTTGAAAGTATTGACAAGACATACTTTTTCTCTCAATCATTATGATAATTTTGTGACGAAATAACCATCGACGCAACATCATCATTTCCGCTTGGACTCAAATTTATTACAACGTTGAAGTTTGCATCGTTTGAATGCAACAAAATTCTGTTCTTCTTTACCAGCTCTCGCGATTCTTACTCAATATTTAGTCAAGAGCATGAAACAATATTTTTTATAGCACAGTGTGACCTAAACCCGCACTTTACGCACGCTTTTCCGTGACCTAAACAGCCCATTACTGCACGGTGCGTAAATGAAAGAACTAACT
>JAPYYS010002229.1:0-14441 GCA_030522525.1 Campopleginae sp. 14b
TTTTTTTTTTTTTTTTTTTTTTTTTGTTTTTTTTTTTTTTTTTTTTTTTTTTTTATTTTTTTTTTATTTTTTTTTTTTTTTTTTTTTTTCTTTGCATTTTTTGTTATCGTTTGCTCTACGGATCTGTGCAGGGCATGAAAATATATATCTATCTGTCGATTCATCTCTCTTGCTGCATGATTTAAGCTGCTCCGTTGTTTCGAGCCCGACTACCGATCGTAAAGTCTCGGTGGACGTTAAAAAAGCGCAGTATTGATGAAAATATTGTTTAATATGTACAATGTTGGGCCCACACAGTGCATAGCTCGTGGCTAAGCTATAAATCAAGCTATTGATTATCCTGTTTTGCAAATAACTCGACGACAAATCATTATACAACTTCTTAACTCGCCAACAATAATCCTCCGATTTATTTTCATTCGTATAGTCACTTGACAAGTCGATCCAACACCTCTGCCAATCCGAATTCCATGTGACAATATTTTCCGCATATACATTTATCCATGAGATGATGAATCTCACCCGTGCAGCTTCGTCAAAAATAGTTAATCGAACAACGTTTATTATCGACAATCGATTATCGATTCGAATTCGATTAATCGATATGAATAATCGATAATCGATAAAAATTGAATTAATCTTCTTGAATCTTCTTGTCAGAAAATGATCGAAATTAAATCAAATTTAATAAAATTATTAAATTGTAATTGAAATAAATTTAATATAAATTTAAATTGAATGAAAATTAAATTAAATTCAAATTTAATTTTTATTGAAATTAAATTAAAATTCAAATTTAATTTTAATTGCAATTAAATTCAAATTAAATTCAAATTAAATTACATAATTGAATAAAATAATTATTTTGAATAATTAAATTGAATAATTCAAATAATCAATCGAATAAATAAATTAATTGAAATTATTTAAATGAAATAAGATTAAATTAAAAAATTGGATGGTAATTTTCTGGGGACGACCATGTCGCAAGGATCTTCGGGGGATTGCGAGGAGAAAGATGCGAAGAAAAGTTCAACGATCGTTTGGAGAACGAATCTGGATTGAAGCGGTGAAAGGAATACGCCCTGCGATGATCCGTGTCGCCGCGATCCTTTCGTGCATGCGATCAGATCATCTGCTTTTCTCTCGCTCGTCCTTTCTTGCTGCATGTCGATCTGCAGCGGCACCCGAAGCAGATCCTTACCGACTGCGATCCTAGCTCAGGATCCTTAATCATTGGTTATAGGGATGCGCTTCGAGAATGCAGCGAGAATTGTCGGCCAGATTTTTACGCGTGTCAATCCTGCTCAGCCATTATTACCGCACTCGAAGTATATGCATGCAGATCGATCCGCCACACACGTGGATATCCACGTTATGAGAATAAACGAGAAGGCCTTTTTAGGGAGTGGGGATTAGAGAGTTGCCGATGCTAATTTTAAAATCGAAGCCCATAATTATTTTTTATTACAATTCATTGATCATTATTATTATTTTTTTATTTCATTATTGTGTCATGATTTTTTAATTTTTTCTCCTTAATAATGAACGAAATTCCGATTTTTTTTTTCATGCAGAAAATTCGAAGATTCTTCGTCTCGCGTGATTTCTATTTTAAAAGGGCTTCTGCCATTTGTTCCAGGCGCAAAAGCTGTTTTTCAATTTTTTCAAAATTTTCTTTCCTGTAAGCATAAAAAATAAAAAAAATAAACAAATAAGCAGATAAAAAAAATGAAAAATGAAAAGTAAAAATAAATAAAAAATAATAAAAAACAAAAAAAAAACAAAAAAATGGCAACGTACGCGATTTACGAGCGCTTGATTGTTGTTTTTTTTTCGTATTTTTAGGTCGGCCAATCAAGAGGCATCCCTTCCTTTCACGAAGTGCATTCAGCAAGCACTAAAATCGTGTGCTCCGCCTCGGTGCAGCTTACCCCACTTTTGATTACGCCCGCGAGAGTATGCAACGGTCTCACACGTTTGCATAAGTATCGCAACGTATAAATATTCAATTCATATATGTAGATCCGTTTGTCTGTATGAAAATGTATTGGATAAACCCTTTCCATGCACAAGTCGGTCCTCGCGTGCTTTTCCAATGCTCTTGGGAGGGATTTTCCCCCTCCCTTTTCGACAACGCCTCTCCGAAGTCCCTCGAAGAAGAAGAAGGAAGCGAGCAGGTCTCTGGGATAACTATAAATTCGCACAGGGCTCATCCTCAGACCTATCCTCGTCACTTGGTCTCGTCCGATTGTGTACTTTGCCAGCAGCAATCACAGTTTTTCTTTTTCTCTTTCTCTCCGGCCCGTTTAGAATTTTTTTATCCAGTCTATCGACAAGGATTCATCATGAAAATCATCGTGAGTGTCTCTTCTCGTGAAATTGACGATTGAAAAAAAAATTGAATTAAAAAAAAAGTTTTAATTTAAAGAAAAAAATTGAAAAATTAAAATTAAAAACACGGAGGAACGCTACGACTCGCGTATTCGTTTCCGAGGGTCTCGGGGCCTCGAGTGCACGAGGGACCAACTTTTTATTCAACGGGTTCCAAATTTTTTTCGGCGTTACGAAAATTTCGATATTTTTGACGAAATTTGGACGAAATTTTCAAAGGCTCGGTTAAAAGAATGGGAGTTTTCAAATTTTCGAAATTCTTTGGGTTTTGAAACATTTTTTTTGGGACACTTTTGGGCGATCGACACAAAAAAAATATCGGTTTGAGCGAATTTTTGAAATTTTCTCTAAATTCTACGAAAAATTCGGATTTTACTGAATTTCGTTTTTCTCGCGTCTCCAGATCGCAGTCCTCGGTCTCGTGGCCATTGCTCAGGCACAATTCAACAAATTCAACCCCCAGTATAATCCTGACTATTACGGCAGACGTTACGCCATTCTTCGTCGAACCCAAGACGCAACGCCCGATGGATCTTACGCTTACAGGTATTTATTCCTCTTGATACTGATTCACTATAGAAAAAAAGGAGATTGAGTGCCTTCAACGGCTTGGAAAGTCAATCAACCAAAGAATCTTGAAAAAAAACTTGAAATCATTTGACGAAACTGTGAAAAAACGATGAAAAATCATGAAATGCATTTTTTTAAGATGCACCAGAATTTAGTGCATCGATCACGTTGCAGTTGCACCAAAAATTGGGCATTTAAAAAATAACGATTTCCAACGTCCGGGGTCCAACGAAAATAAATTGCTTAAAAAATCAAAAATTGTAATTAAAATCGATATTAAAATTGACTGTCAATTGAAATTGAATGAGAATAAATAAAAATCTGAATTTAAATTCACTAAAAATGAAAATTCAATGAAAACATATAAAAATAAAAATGAAAATTGAATAGAAATGAAAATTGAATAAAAATCGAAATTCAATAAGAAACTCTTTTCATTCTCGATTTCCACACGATCCGCACACATCAGAGACTGTGTTCTCCGACTGCTGGTGTTGGGTTCGAATGCAAATGTGACTTTGACGTTGATAAACGAGGAAAGATGTTGAATCTGACGTCCGGGGGTTTCGAGACAAATCATAGGATGATTTATCGGCGTTGACATATCGAGGAAAACTTGTAATCGAATATTGTTGCCTCGGTCGAGTGTTTATTCGTCGATCGATCACTCGGGGCTCTAAATATCGTGAATTAAATATGCGCGATTAGATTTCTTTGTGAATTGGCAATGAAAACATTGCGAACGATAAATCAATGGCCGCGTCGACGAGGGAATAAATCAAACGTCGTGAACATTTCTCCACATTTTCTTATTTCCATGTCGTTTTCCATTTATTTTATTGCATGTTCGTTGTACGAATCGTGTTGGACGTTGGATCTCATGAACTATAGGAATAGCTCGAGTGCATGAAAAATCCCACTAGCACGTCCGACAAGCTCGTTCGCTCGGAGTCTCGTGTTTAACACAACGAATGATGGATAATTAGCTCCGATGTTAATCTGCAGTGCGCGCGTGTACGTTTCCACCTCTGGCGCGACTCTTAACTCCTCGGAGTAGCAGCAACAGTTTCTCTCGTGTATAACGTTCATTATTAAAACTCTCTCGACGATCCCCGGCCAATATTGCGCAATTTGTGATTACGATTGACCCATCTCCTCGTAACGTAATAATCGGCATAACCGCGCGGATGCGACTTGTCATATCCGCAGTTTTTTTTTTATCTCCTGGAGCAACGACAAGAACGAAAACATTTTTTAAAAAATTTTTTACGACCGTTTGATCGATCGGGAGTGATTTATTTTTTGTATTATTTTTTTTTTTTCTTTTTTTTCTCATGCAATAATAAATAATCCTGTCACTCGTGCTGCATGTCATTTTCTTTACCCGCCGTTGGGTTACTCGCGTGTTCCATCACACGCGGAAAAGTCCTCGGGCTCTTAATAATATGGAATTATAAGGCATGTCGTTGAGACGTTGTTATCGATACTGCCTCCATTATAATTCTCCATTTTTCAGCAAAAAATAATACAACATTACTATCACGAATTGTTTACTCAACCTCGCTCCATTCGATTCGAATAAAAACGCTTTTTTATGGGGATAAATAAAAAATAGTTGGCGTCGAACACGAAAAATCAATTGAACCCGATTTATTTACGAGGAAAAAATATTTTCGATTATTTTTGAATATTTTCAAACATTGAAAAATATTTAAAAATATTTTCAAACATTTATTATTTATTAATAACAATTATTTAGTTTATTTATGATAAATGATGAAAAAAAAAAGTTTTGGATTAAGTTGTCGGAGGATGAAAAGACGACCAAGTATATGCTGATGACTAATGTGAGATAATGTGATTGCAGTTACGACACGGAGAATGGGATATCCGTGGCGGAGCAGGGCTCGCCGAAGAATCTCGGTGGACTTGGACAGGCGGAAGTGGTGAGGGGCCAATACAGTTACACCGCACCTGACGGTACACCGATCCAAGTTAGTTATACCGCCGATGAGAATGGCTTCCAAGCTGCTGGTGCACATTTGCCGACACCGCCGCCAATTCCAGCCGCGATTCTACGAGCCTTGGCCTACAACGCCGCTCATCCTGAGGAGGATCAGTCGGGTCAACCGTACAGGAGGTACTGAATAAATATCGCGGACGTTCAGACCCTGTCGTCCCATACACCGCAAACACCAGACTGACTGATTACTGCTGCGTGCGAGCCGAATCGAAAAACAATCGGTCGAGCAGACGAGCGCCAATTTTATTTTCATTCGCGAAAATTCATGAAAAAAAAACACAAACACAAACACAAATTTCTTTGCATTTTCATGAAAAAATTTAAAAAATTCATAAACGAATTTTCCAAGAAAAAAAAAATTTCCCACGAAATCGACGAGTCGCTCCATTTTTTCGAATCGTCGTTTTTTTTTTTAATTCGAATAAATGGCAAGAAAGAAAAAAATGACGAAAAAATACATTTTTTTCTTAATTAAAAACTTGGCAGAGATCGACTCGTTCGTGCAGATCGAAAAAAAAAAAATGATGACTATTTTGTCTCGGCCAGGCAGACGTTACGCAGGACCACGATTCTCCTTTTTATTGTTTTCTATATTCAGTGCCAGTTCCACCAAAACTCCCTTAATACAGCGGAGTTTCAAGGATATTATTTTAAGGATATCTACAGTGACGGTCGACGCTCCGAAACATTGAAAAAAACAATATCGAACGAATTTGATTGAATAAAAAAATTTTCAAGAATTAAAAAAAAAAAAACAAGATTTTTTTTATTTTTTTCTCGATGAAATTTGATTCATTCGATTTACTAGGATTCACAAAAGTTGGACTCGAAGAACTTTAGACATGACTGCAACCGAAAATATTTTCAAAATTCGAATGAATAAAGAATTTTTTGAAAAACAAAAAAAAACAAACAGAAAATTGTTATTTTCCATAAAATTGAATTAATGTTATTTTATCAATTTAGACAAATCGGACTCGAAAGAATTTTGAGGTTACTGCAGTGTTGAATATTCTCAAAATTTGAATGAATAAAGAATTTTTTAAAAACTAAAAGAAAAACAAATTTTTTTATTTTCTCGATAAAATCGAATTAATTGAATTTTCTGGTTTTTAAAAATTCGGACTCGAAGGAATTTTGAAGTAGCTGCAGCTTTGAATATCCTTAAAACTCCTTTAAATAGCTTTTCTTAACATAACGCGATATTTGTTTTTTTTTATCGTCGATTAAAAAAATAATCTATCTTTGTCTGTAATGTCATCGCGTATGTTAAATTACCTCTCTCTTTGTGCATTACTCACTTTGCATCATATTTCTAAGATTCCCACGCGATACATCCTCTCTCCCATCCGCCTGCGCATTAAGAGCCAGCATGAGGGCTGGTGCCGCCTCTCCTTTGGTGAAATAGCATCGACAGGACTAGGACAAGTGCGAATAATTGCAAAATTTTCGATTGATTAAAAAATGCATGAAAGAAAAAATGAAAAAAATAAATAAAACTGAGGCTTCGGATGGTGAGAGACAAATTTTGGAAATTTCTTTGGAAAAACGTGAAGATGATCGATATTTATCGAGGATCCTGGACGTGGGAAACCGAAAACGTTTTACATTTATTTACAATTTTATTTACTTATTATAAAATGATGGAAAAATGTATTTTTTTTTACATCACACGACAATAATAAATAAACGAATGATCCATAGTGTTGTCCCTTCATTTATTTACCCAAAAACATTTTTTTTGCAGCCCAGTAGAAAATTTCGATGCAACGCTTTCAATTAGCTCAAGATTCTTCAATAATTAATATTCAATCCAAGTTTTTTAATGCGTTCCCTTATATGTAATGATTTACAACTGGCTTAACTGGATGCTAATTATCATAGTGATTTCGTGATTTAACATCGATACGTTATCTAATAATACATCGTGGCATTACATCGACATGTAAACGAAACGATGGAGAGGCTAAAGATGCGGGACGAACGCGTGCAAATAATGCCAGGAGCTGAGGCACGAAATTTTAGGTAGAAATGCCAGCCCGATGAATGTTAATGGTAATCGTAATATCACGGTAAAGGTGAGTCCGCTGTGATGGTGAAAGCAAATCATAAGCTGCTTGTCTATAGGACCAGATTACGTCACGATATCTCTTGGCTCCAACATCCCAAGTTTTAACTCCCAGACGATCTACATGTGTGGCTCTTACTCTTATCGAAACGAGCAAAAAATCTGAGCTCGAGACTCCCAGACTCTGCGATTTAATTAATTAGTCATTTTTAATCAAATTATTGCAGATAATAATTGAGGCTTCGATTCCGGAGGCTTGAAATCTTTAGCAACGTCTTCTCGACCACTTGGCAAGTGATAGGACGAGCATTTATTTATTTAAGGACCTTCAATCCATGATTTTCTGTTCCCAAGTGGTGGAGGAAATAAGAAAAATTCTGGAGTCAATTTTTATTAATTCATCGATACAAATTTCATTGAAACATCGAGGAAATATTATTTTTTATAGGAACTGTCCCTGAAGGCAAATATTAGAGAAACTTTTCCATCGAAGACCCAGCAATTGTAATCGAAATGAAGATTCAGATGCTTCGAAGATTGATCGGAGTGTCAGGGAACGCGGGAGGGATTAACATTGATTTTCGAATGAAATTAATGGAGAAAAGATCACGCCTTTTATTAGCAGGATAAATAACAGCCGAATTTCTATTTCGCTAATTTGCATCGAGAAAAAAAAAACGTGAGGACATCGGGAATTATTTTTGTGAATTTTAATCTATTAATAATTGTAAATTAATTAATGAATTAATAATTGATGCAAATTGGGAGGATGAGAGGAAGAATAATTCAATATTAATATACTATATTAATTATTAATAAATGAATGAATTAATTAATTTTGTTATATTAATTGATTAATTCATTAATCATTATTTTTAATAATGATTTATTTTTTCCTCTCGTCCTCCCAATTTGCATCATTTTACGCAAAGATCGATCACGATATATTTTTGTCAGCCGTGACAAAAAGTGAAAAAAAATTGCTCAATTAATCCCGAGGCCACGATCGAAGGGAACATTTTTTTAAAAATCGAATCGCCTTGCAAAAAATTAAGATCTCCCAAGAGATCGACGAGTCGATATATTTTTGTGCATCATCGTTCTATCGAATTGGAATAAATATTTTTAAAAAATGTTCTGAGTGACGATAAAAAAATTGACTAAAGAAATTGCTAAGAAAATTATTTTTCGCAGTTAAAAATTCGAAAACGATCGATTCGTTCGTGCAGTTTGAAAAAAAATTGCAGACATTTAGTCAGAGACTCTCGAAAAATGTTGTGTCTCTCTTTTCTCGTAGATTGTCTTATTGACAAATGAGCGAGATGTACATCAACGCCCTGACACTCGTCTATTATTATCTCCCGGCCATGGATCTCGCTATTTGGATGTTCCACGCTCTCGAGCAACTCCGAGAGTGCGATCGAGCGATCGGAGTTGATAAAAAATCGTCAAACGATGATAATCCGATTTGAAAAGCGCAGACAATGGCTGGCACAGGAATTTGGCATTTGTAAGAGACATTCGTTGGCCAAGCTCCATAAACTTTGAGCCAAATTAAAATGATCCTTTGCAAATATATATTCTTGAGAATGCTTTTGGTTCGCGAGGCTCCGATGCCCGCTTTGGAGAACAATTCTCACGAGCATAAATCCGTTCGGTTTTAAATCGTAAAAGTTGTTGTAATTTCTGATCGTAAAATCCTCCATAAAACAAATGCTAGTGATTATTTGAACGAGCTTCATCGCCCAATTGCGTCAGAGGGTCAAACTGGCTCAGGCATTTATTCCAATTGATTTCTTCTTCGAAATGATCTTTTTCGATTAAATTTCGGCCATTTTGCTTTCTCATTGAGGAAGCTGTGTGACGGTGAAATTTTTTTTTTCCACATTTTAATGTCAATGTGCTCGAAATCTCCCAAAACATCGAAAAATCATTTCTAGAAAAAATGTCCGGACGTGTGTGTGTGCATGTTATGGGACTGTGAATTGCTAGAAAAATACGAATCTTAGGGGATTTTGAAATTTTCAAAAATAACTGTCGACGCTCTAATTTCCGCAAATTTTCAGATTTATTGCTCATTCTTTTTTTATGAATAGAGTATCGTAATAGGAAGATTGGTATTAAATTTGGAGAATATTGGTGGAACGGTTTGAATTTAATGATTTTTCGAATTTTTCGAAAATGTGAGATTTTTGAAAAATCATCCCAGCCCATTAATTTTTGCAAATTTTGTTAAATATTGTGTATGACTTTTTTTACTTTCTCTTTACTTTCTGGATAATTTTAAAAAATCATATAATTTAAATGGAAAATATAAAAAAACGTTGTAAATCGTTTGTGCGGAAGCTGCGGCGCGCGATTCCTCTCGTTCTCGAGAAATGTGAGTACGAGAGACATCGTGGACACGATCTATTGTTTCCTGCCGCTGAGGAGGACCAGGGGGAACAGGATTGTTAACCAAAGGATTAGAGAGGTTGGGCGTCGGTGGGAAAGGGTGGGGGGATCCACGTGTCCCAACGACAGTGGGTCATGCGTTAAATTTCCCGGTCACCAAGCAGGGTCAGCTCAGAGATGCTCTGACAGTTTTAACCCAATTCAACTGATAACTTTCCATCCTGGCAATTGCGTTGCTACACGTGCGCGATGTACCGAGAAAGTTGCGGAAATCTCTCTCTCTCTCTCTCCGAGAGAGAGAGAGAGAGATTTATTCACGAATTGATAAAAAATTTAGCATACAATCGAGCAAGACTCTGGACCACCGGAGGATTAAACTTTTCGTCACGTCGTCACGCGCCGTAGTTATTTTGGTCAAGGCGTATGAGTACAACGTCTGGACCGTCTGGCGAATGAAAAAAAAAAGAAAAAAAAAAAAAAAACATCCTTTTCTGCGTGATTATTTCCATTTTTTCGAATCGTCTCCGCGCCTTTTTCGTTTCCATTCATACGCTCAAGTCGCCTGGATCGTTGACCATTTATTTTTGACGTAAATGACCGGCCAATAAACTTGTTTTCGTTTGAAAAGTTAATGAGACTCTTTTCTATTCCTGAAAAGAAACTCCGAGACGTTTTTTTACATTTTTTAAATTTATTTTATTTTTTATTTTTATTTTTTTGCACTCGTTCATTTAAAAGACTCCGGTATCCTCAGGAAACGCAAAGCTGGCATTCTTTCTCCGTGCGTGAAAGAGCATAAGTCGTGCGTAGGAAGAGGCTCCAGGACATCGAAGCTGAATGGATTATAATGTATGCGCGTACACGCACTGAAATATTGCACCTTAAGAAATATATCAGTGTGCCTCACTCTGTGAGAGTATCGCATGAGAAACCACGATGAGAAATACCGCACGATTAAAACTGATATTTCCTGTTCAATGGGGCAACAATTCTGTGTTTCATGCAGATCGCGAAGGACTTGACGTATTTAGCGTCTCTCAATATGAGAAAATATAACTCCGTTCTTTCTCGATCTCGGGCTTCGTGTACAAAGTTACGAAAATCCATTCTCAACCTTTTTGTTTTTTGGCTTTTTGTCTCGCGAATCTTGGGTCGAAAGCCATGAATTATTCTATGGGATATTCCTCATAGAAACGTCTCCAATATCCATCGAAATTTTAACGACGATTGACCCCCCAAAAGCCTTATGGATATGTGGAAAATTTATTAATTAATAATTATTAGACGTTGAGGATTAAAAATGTAAAAAACATTGAGAATTGAATTTTCGAAAAAGTGAAATTTTTTTTTTAAAAGATCGATAGTTACTCAAATTTTATTGAATTGTAAGCAATTAATTAATTTATTATTATTGGATGCTGGTAATTAAAAATGGAATAAAAATAAAGATTGAATTTTTGAAAAATCGAGGGAATTATTACGCCATAAATAATTGTTTTAAAAAAAAAAAAATTTTTTTTTTTAGATTGAATTATTTTGTCAAGATTTTTTGATAAATTCGCTACGATTTATAAGGATCGCCGTGTCGTTCAACTTGAATTTATAAGCCACAACCATGACCGTCTCGTAATAATGAATTACGTGGCACGATCGATGATGTTACTGGATTTATATATATTTATTAAGTCTGCGTGGCTGTTATTCAGTGCAGAGTGGATCAGGAATACGTAAGACGAAACACGCCGTTCCGCGAAGTAGATTGGGTCCCAGACCGATTGCATAAACTCTGCTCCACTCGAGCAGAGTGCATTAACACTTGGGGAGAGGATTCGGACCATGACCTTCGCAAAATCTCTGTTAGATCGTGAGAGATCGTTAACGAGACTGTTAGAAATATTATCCAGGTAGAGAAAGTATAATGGACCCAGTTTTCGATTAAATAATCAAGATCACATAATCCTCATTTTTTAAAGAATTTTATTCATTAAATTTGATCAAATTTTTTATTTTCATAATTATTTACCGTAATTGACCCAGTTTTCGATTGAATAATCAAGATCAGATCGTCCCCATTTGGTGAAGAATTTTTGTCATTCCATTTGATCCAATTTTCATTGAAAAAAAAAAATAAAATAAAATAATTTTTGATTTTATTCAAGTAATTTAATGAAAAATTTTATGAGTTCTCAATTTATTGGGGAATATTTTTAGTAGGGAACGAAGAAAATGAGGCTGACCCCAGTCGCTGTTAAAATTTTATGATCCAATCGACTGGGATTTATATTTCTTTTAGTTGAAAAATATCAAATGAAAATTTTTATGAATGCGAAACTTTGTGAATGAATTTTTTGGTCCCATCGAATGAAATAAATGGCCTTGACCTAATTTTTCGATACATGTTAATGATTGAGTTTCATTGCATTTTGACGTGACGCGTTTTTCGTGAAAAAAGTGGCGAATAAAGAATTAAATGAATGGCAGATTTTCGTCTCTACAGATATTTGGAAAAACTGGTAAATTGGCTGGTATGAGTTTAGAGCTCAACGATATTTATACGAATCAAGGGGTTAATTGATTCGGTATTTTTAATTGGCCAAGTAATGGCACTTTCGCTTTTAATGTGGCGAAGATACGTGGGGAAATTCTTGTAATGCGAAAGGTGCAATTTAGCTGAGGCTCTTCGGTTTATTCTGTGGAATAGTTTCGCGTCGATCGAGCGACGCACAGCGGAATTAGCATAAGTTGCAGATGCGCGAATTTGCAACGAGTAATTAACCGAGAAATGGGCAAAATATTTTGTTTTTTTTTCGACGACGAGTAATTGATTTAAAATTAGAGAATAAATTAATCAGTTACGCCTCTGCTTCGCATTGTCAACCAAATCGATTTAAAATCAATTCATATTCTTGACATTATGGCTGGAAAAAAAAAATAATAATTCTTGATAACTACAACGCAACGAGCAAGAACAAAAGGATCGTGAACATTCCGAACTGAAATCGTAAGCCACGCGTTCCAACGAAAATACTTACACACGTTTATATTTCAATCTCTCACACATTATTCACTCTCGTCTCTGTTTAACAATGTGCAGAACGATGCTGATGAGATTATAGAGGTGGCGATATGACAGGTTGGAGAACGCTCAGATTCCTCATCCATCAACCACGCCTGTGCACCAGCACGAGGAGCACTCTGGAACATTGAATTATCGTTTGTTCATCTCCAGAATTCTCTCGATACCTGCAAATCTCTTTCTACAAATCAAACACAAAAGATTTACATCCCAGAATTTCTCTTCAATCTGCAAAACTATTGCGAGCTCGAATATAAAATAAATCGGAATTAGAAATGATGCAATTTTTATTAAAAATTCATGGATCCTGAAAAAAAAATCCTTGTAAATAAAAATAATAATAAATTAATTAATCAATTTTTTAAAAACCTCCTCACTAAATTTTTATTCGAAATATTCTCACAATTCATTAATTCTGAAATAATAAATTCCTGATAAATATTTTAAAAAATAATGAAAAAAAAAAAGAAGTAAATTCGAAAAAACCGAATTCTTGATAGATTTTCATTTGGAAAATGCCCAATTCATGAATTCTGCGATTATAATTTCCTGATGAACATAAATAATAATAAATAAAGAAATGAAACAAATAAAATTGAAGAAAAAAAAAGGAAAATTTTGACTAAATTCGAAAAATGCTTCCCCGGGCTGTGGGTTGATAAACCGAAAAATCAGGCAGTAAAATGGAGCACGCGGCGTTACGTACCGGGGAGATAAATGATGTTGGAAGGTAAAAAAAAAGTGTAGCATATTCGAAAATTGTTGGGTCTGTTTTATAGTCGCGATGTGGCAATTTTGAATGATTTTGAAGATGCCGGGCCTGCGTGTGTTACGAGGTCGAAATATTTTGCGAAGAGACGGAAGGATAAAAAATGGTGCGGCGAACATTGACCCAATAATGCGAAAGCAAAAAGAGAAATTACGCACCGGACCAAAGGAAAATAAATTGAAAAAAAAAATGAAAAAAAAATGAAGCATCCGCGCAAATGACCTTAATATATTTGGAGCGTCCGCGGACGTGGTCCGCGCGGCATTTCGCAACTTTGAATCATCTCATCGGGCGTAAAAGTGTTACGACATTGAAAGATTTCATTCTCAACCTGAAGAAGCAACAACTTCTTCGACGCGACGACGCTTCGATTTCGCAATTCGACCATCACTTGCCAGACCCCGTATCGATCGAATATCGCTCAGTTTATCTTGATGGACTATACGCCTCGATTCGAAAAAATAAAAAGGAACATTTATCCTGTCACCCTTCACCTTTCCAGGGAATGATTTTATTATTTTTTTTATTTTTATTTTTTTTTTCTTCATTGTTCGGGATCGCCGCGCATTGGATAATATCGAAACTTGGAAATTGGCGGGTCGAGCGCGATAAGCGCTTCGAGCTCATCCTCACATAATCGCTCATTATTTGATTTTTTTTTTTTTTTTCTTCTCTTTGTGATTAATGGCGAAGACTTTAACGACGAACCAAAAGATCGCGCGCGCACGGAATAACGTAAATATTATTTATTTTTTGCGGGAGAAGCTAAACTTTTGTGAGTATTTATTCGTTCGTTCACGTTCATGACTCTCGTTAGATTAGCTAAGGATCGTAGGATCGTCCTGACAAACAGGGTGTCCTGGAAATTTCACTATAAATTGAGAAAAAATTGATGGGGCTCGGAAAAATATTTTTCGGGTGAAAAAAAATTCTGTGGAGCTTGGAAAATCGGGTCCGAGGATTTTTCATTTATTTGCTACAGATTTTATCATTTTTTGTCCATTTTTTCGTCGGGCTTGTCGAATAGAATGAATTTTTGTTTTTTGTTGTCGTTTTTTTTTTTTTTTTTCTTTTTTTTTTCTTTTTTTTTGAATTGACTTCCCCAAGTTTTTTCGAGCCCCCCGAACTTTCTGTAGCCTCCTTAACC
>JAPYYS010002233.1:0-13379 GCA_030522525.1 Campopleginae sp. 14b
AAAATACGAATTTTACAGCATTTTGAAATTTTCAAAAAAGCGTCTCGGCGCTCTAATTTCCGCAAATTTCCAGATTTATTGCCAATGTTTTTTTTATTGATAGAGAATCATAATAGGAAGGTTGGTGTTAAATTTGGGGAAAATCGGTCGAACGGTTTAGATTTTATGATTTTCCGAAATTTTCCAAAAATGTTTAAAAAATCGTCGAACCGCATGAATTTTTGCAAACATTTTCAAATGTTGTGTAAAACTTTGTGCGTCCTTTTAACTTCCTACAAAAGTTCTCAAAATCCTATAATTTAGATGGAAAAAGAAAAAAGGGCCGTAAATTGGAATTAGCAAATTGTCCGATTGTTTTTAAATCGATTAAATTTTCCAATTTTTCACGCGAAATTTAAAGTTTTCTGTGGCGAAGGCGAATTGGAAAAGAAAAACAGATAAAAAGGTGCGCGAAGGCGAAGAAACTGTTGGCGGTCGCGTGCGGCCTATTAACGTAAATCACGTGGAGCTTATTCGGAGATTTAAACCACAAGTTGGAGTCTGCTCAGCGAGGCACAATTTGCAGGATGCACAAAAACATAAAATCGCATCTCCCGAGGTGTTCCTTACTCCGCGATGCAGCAGTATCTCTCGGCGCTTCTTATATATACGCACGTTGCATAGATCCGTTCGCACACGAGCTCCCGAAGTATCAGCTGTCAGACGCGACTTCCGTTTTCGTCAAAGAACCAGACTGAAGACTTTATTATTAGAAGCGCCGCGTGTACATCAACGAGAAACACAAGCTCGTGGGTAAACGAGCCCAACTGTTTCTCTTTAGTGTGACAATTATTTTATTTTTATTTTTCGACTTTCCTGTTCGCGAAGTTTTTCGGAAAATTTCATTTCTTTTTTTTTTTTTCACTTTGACTTTATTAACTAAATTTTATTTATTATTATTATTATTATTATTATTATTATTACATATAATAATATTATATATATACATAATTGTTTATTTATTTATTATATATATATATATATAATTAATTATTAATTAATAATGAATAACTGAATGTTTTTAAAAATTGAAAATAAAAATAAAAAAATGGAAAAAAATTTAATGTTTTTTTCAAATTTTTCAATATTTTGACGAAATTTTGAAAATTTTGTTCAATTGGACGATAACTTTTCGGGAAAATGAGAAATTAATTAATGAGGATCGGGAAATTTAAACACGTCGACGGTCTTGGACGGTCAATATCGCGCAATTAATAATTGTTATTCCGAACGGATTGCCCAGCACCAGCTGCGAGTCGACAGAATTTACAACCCCCACGTACACAGATTCACCCGAAATTCTCTCCGGGCATGAGTGATTCCACATATTTACCGCGTCATCAGAAATTCCCTCCACACACAAATCGCATTTATTCCCGTTACCATTGTTTAATTACTTTTTCGATGTATTTTATGTTAATTGAGAATTTTTATTTTTCATTCTAGGCTTTTTGAGATTTCTTGGTCTCGTCAAATGATCGAAGTTCAGGGGAATTAATGGGGCCTAATTAAAAAAAATTCAATTAATGTTTATTAATTTCACGATTATTTTTCTTCGTTCACGTAAAAAAATGAATTTGAGCAAAAAAAAAATCGTTATAAATTGAATTTTTGATAATGTTTGCCAAACATTTCTAGAAAATGGTTCGCGATGCTTTAGAAATTCAGTGGAAAATAAATCCAGAACGTGAGAAAAAAGAATAATATTTTTTTCTCCCAGGAAAATGTCGAAAAATGTTTTTTTTTTTTTTTTATTCGAAAATTATGGAAAAATATCGATCAAGTAATTGACGATCAAAAAAAGAAAAAAAATATTTTTACACGTGCAACATTTTGAGAAATATCCATTCATTTTTTGGCTCCCAAAATTTTTTTTCGAAAAATCACGTTTTTTTTACTCCTGAAACTAGATCGTGGCTCCGAGAACCTTCAAGCTCATTCGCAGCCAACGCTCTGAACCTGAAAAGATAAAAAAAATTGTGGAACAATCTCGATTCATTAATTGACGATAAAAAAAAAAAAAAAAAAAAATATAAAATCGTTTATAAAAAAATTAGCATTTTAAAATTTGGACGGGTCAGGTGGCTTGTGGGTTTTATTTTCCGTTTGATGGGATTTATTCGTATCACGTTTGTCGATGTTTCCGTGTCCTTTTCTCTCTGCAACGTAACGAAACGCCACATCAGTCAAGCGCCAATTTTTATTTCGTACCTTGATTGCCAAATCGTAATTTCGAGACTAGCACGTAATTATTTGAATAACGATCGAGCCATTTGCTATTTTCTGTTTTCACTCGACGAAATTAATCTCCGACGAGCCTTTTTGTCCCCTTAATCCTTTACCCCGTGTCAATCATTTCGAGCTTTTAATTAAAACACGAAAATATACTTACAGGGGCCTTAATAACCTCCACCCATGTTTATTCAATCATTTTATTTTCCCACGAAAAAAAAATTAAATCAAATCAATCGAAAAAAGAATAATTGAATAATTTTTTTGTTTTGTTTTTATAGAAATTTGGAAAGACAAAATCTCCGCATGGAAATAAATGGAGAAACAGTCGTCTATACCCATGTTTCTTCAATCATTTTATTTTCTTACGAAAAATGAAAAAAAAATAATGGAATTCATCGAAATAAAAAAAAAAAATTTCATTAAAAATCGAATAATTTTTTTTCTTCATAGAAACTACACAAAAAAAAATGCCACATGAAAATAAATGGAGAAACAGTCGTTCTCACCCACGTTCGTTCAATCGTTTACTCTTCTCGTAAAAAATAAAAAAAATCGAATAAATTGGAATAGGAAAAAAATGAGATTCCAAAATAAATGAAATTCAATCATAGAAATTGAGGTAAAAAAATTTTCCACATGGTAATAAATGGAGAAACAGTCGTTCTCGGTGCAGGCGTACCCGAGCATAACAATTTTTAATCCATGAATATTAAACGATAATTTTTGCCTCTTAGATCGAAGGATGAGTTGGAGATCGTATTTCTTATCTGCGAGAGTTCCGAACTGATGAAAAATGTTTTTATCTACGACGCCTTAATATCGACGTATCGAGAGATTAAAATACACGTGAGTTGACACATTCCCATTGTTTGTTTTCATTCCACATCGGCGTTTTTCTTTCGCTGCCTTAATAATCGATAATTGAGTCAAACAAAAAAAAAGAATGTTTTATCAAACGAATTTGGCTGACGAAAATTCGCAAAGTAAACGAGAATTCTTCTCGTGCCTCTTTCAAATTTATTTATTTATTTATTTCACTTCCATTTTTGTCTCTTTTTGTTTCGTGGGCTCAAGGAAAAAAATGTCCAAATTTTACGCTAAAAATCGACACGTGTTTCTCGCTTCGTCTGGGTCAACATTCTGGACGATTAAGCTCGTGAAGTAATCGCGCTTTCGTTACAAAGCAGCTGAGACAATACTACATTTTTGGCTCGTTATCGCAACACAATTCTAAGACGTAGTATGTCTAGTGACGACATTTATACATCAGCCAACTCACGATTTCCACGTGAAAATATAAATTCATAATAATTACCAAAAAGTCATTAATTTCGATGAAAAAAAAAATAAATAAAAATATTTTCGATTTCCTGCAATTATATTTTCTTTTTTAATCGGTTTGTAAAATTGAAATATTATATAATTCGCGAGCTTTGTTGTAGTTGTTGTTGTTGTTTTTTTTTTTTTTTTTTTTTCAATAACTCACAATAATTACGTAAAATGGATTGATTTTGAGGAAATTTTAAAAATTATTTTTCTGCAATTGCATTTTTCTTTTTAATCTGTTTGCAAAATTAAATATGCTTTTCGAATCGCTGCGTTATGTTTTTTTTTTTGCTTTTCTAAACGTCCTTTCTTCGAGTTCGGAAAAAAAAAATGAAAAAAATAAAAATAAAAAAAATAAAAGAAGGCAAACGATGGGGACGACGAGAGAGGATGAGATGCTGCGAAACAGATGAGATGAAAGGAGTTCTCTGTTGAGTCAGCGAAGCATTGCTCCCCGAAGAGAAAAAAAGCGAGCTCCGAGCTTGATAAAGTGACGCAGAGTCTTGCGTTTTACTCCTCTCTCTCTCTTCCCCCTCCTCGCCCTTTTTCTTCGGCAATTCCTCGAGCTTGAGCTTTCCCATCTGGCGACAGGGTGGAAACCAGATCCTCCTGTTTTTACATCCCTCCACACGTCGAGCACGAGGAAGAAACAGACGAACCCTTTGTTTACTCCTTTTTACCCCGAAATCCCTTTTTCCCCATTCGACCCGATTTTTTCTGTTTTTTTTTTTTTTTTTTTTTTTTTCCACCCAAACAAACCGAAGAATCGCAATTGCCGGAAAGATAATCGAACCCGATTTCCGGCCCTCGATCGATTAAAAATAAATACGAATCGATCAGAAAAAAGATTCGATCTCCATCCTCGAAGAAATAAATCGAAAAATCAATAAATTCCCAATCGAGAAAAATTCGTCGAATCCCCAAAAATCGTTTTCGATAATTTTTTTTTTTTTTTTTTTCATAGTATTTTTTTTTTTTTTGACCTCAATTTTTTAAACACAGTTTCCTCGTGTTCTTCTTTCGGATTTTCGCTGCGGATGGGTTTCCGCGTGTCGGCCATCTGGCTCAGCAAAATACGGACGTAAGAAACGAGAGAGAACAGAGTCACAAACGAAAAGCCACCAACAAACCTGCTTGTTTCCTATACACCAAGACTTCTCACTAATTGGCAAAGTTTTCTGCTGCACGAAAACTCCCGGCAATGTTTATACGCGCCTCAATGTGCCTGTCGACACGAATGAAAATACAGAACTGATTGTTCCCTCGGCAAACACGGATTTATACTTTTGCCAAATAAAGCTCCGTAATTATCGTTTATACTACGTCCACAATGTTTATACGGATAGACAAAATACACTTTTGTTGTTTTTACACCGTTCACTAACATTCCCAACGAATTTTCCTCCAAAAAGTGCAAAAAAACTTAATTTTTTAAATTTTTACACAAAATTGAGAAGAAAAAATTAATTCTCATGGTTTGGGATCAATTTTCCGATCCAAAAAATGCGGAAAACTTAGTTTTTTTCATTTTTTTACGAAATCGACATAAAAAAAATTGATCCCAACGTTTTGGATTAATTTTTGGGTCCAAAAAGTGCGAGAAACTTAATTTTTTACATTTTTTTGATAAATCAAGGGAAAAAGAATTGATTTTGATTTGTTTAATCAATTTTTCGATCCAAAAAGTGTGGGAAACTTATTTTATGCATTTTTTTAACGAAATTGAGAAAAAAAATTGATTCTGATGTTTTGCATTAATTTTCCGGTCCGGAAAGTGCAGATAACTCAATTTTTCGCATTTTTTTATGAAATGGAGAAAAAAATGTTCCTGCCGACGTTCCGGAACGAGTTTTTGGTCCGAAGAGTGCAGGAAACACAATTTTGAGATTTTTTCATTTTTTTTCGTCAAGGAAAATGTTTCCGAAGTTTTGAATCAAATTTTCGGCCAAAAAAAATTTGAAAAATTCGATTTTCTTAATAAATTAAAGAAAATTTTTCAAAAAGGTGAAAAAATGTGTAAATTTTGGAAATGACCGTGCAGCATCTTCGTTCGTGATGACGAAAGATAAATATTTAATTCTCAACGTCGACAAAAATAAAATAACACGACGAAATTTAATGAGAACTGTTTTTTTTTTTTTTTTTTTTTTTCCGGAGCAGCTTTTAAATGCGTTTTGCTTAATTGCATTTATTAAGTGATCCTCGTCGTTATTGTAAATGCCCAATTCATCAAGTACGCACGATAACTCGAGAGCGTAACACTAAACACGTGTTTTCGTGTAATCCATCCTTCGTGATGCCAAGAAGTGATTTTTTTAGCGACCAACAAAACCACCAGATCCATGGACCGAGCAAGAGAGAGAGAGAGAGAGAGAGAGAGAGAGAGAGAGAGAGAAAAATCAGACCGAAGGGTGTTGATCTCGAGTGTATTTTTTTTTCTCTCTTGCCTCCAATCTCAACGAGCACTTTGGTCCTTATTCATGAGCATTTGCCATCGAGCAGTCCCGATTTTTACCATTTTTTTTTTATTCTTTCATTTTTTTTTTTTTATTTCTTTTACATAATCAAAACTTTCTCACAGGAACGAAAAGATATGGCGAAGAGTGTGCCGAGAAGATGCACATGCAGCGTGTCATCGAAGTCGATGAGAATGGACGAAGCACTCATTTCTCTTGGCTGCTCCTTCCAATTTTTATTATTCCCTTTTGCCCCAGAGCCTGAGCAGATCGAGAAGAATTTATTAAGTCGATAAAAAAAAAAAATTATTCATTTTTTATAATAATTATGATTTTATAATCACAATTATATATTTTATATATTTATAGAAATGATTTTATATTTTATATTTTATATTTATATTTATATTTATATTTATATTTCATATTTTATATTTTATATTTTATATTTTATATTTTATATTTTATATTTATAGAAATGATTTTATATTTTATATTTTATATTTATATTTATATTTATATTTTATATTTTATATTTTATATTTTATATTTTATATTTTATATTTTATATTTTATATTTTATATATAAAAAACATATTTTAAAAAAATATTTTTTAAAATGTACTAATCGATTTATAAAATTTATATGTTTTTTTTCCCTGACACACGACCTTAATGGTCTCTCGCGTGTCATTAACGCGAATGAAAAAAGGAAGGAAATTGAATATTAAGGGACTTTTCCCGGCACGAGACCGGAAAATCGTTGAATTTGGAAGGTCGGGCCTCGATATAGATGGCCCATGGGGTACCCCCATGCCTTATGGTGGTCTCGCTCATTCTCGTGCTTTTCCTCACACCGTTCAACATCGTTCTATATTTACTTGCAATTCTCAACGTCCCATGCGGGACCAAAGCCACTGCTCGGGGGCGTTTCGACGCGTGTCATTCACCCCATTACAAAAGACACGCACGTGGACTCCCTCGCATTGTCTTTCTCATTTCGTTATTCAAAATACCAGGATTACCCCCAGCCGCATTATTTGTTACGTCCTCGTCTTTCCGTCCGGAATTTCTTCCTCGTAACTATCGGCCCCGCACCCCCTCCCCTCAGCGCACGTGGCTCTATTTTTTTTACACGTGTAATCATACACGACACCCCTATCATTCCTGTTCTCCATTAATCTAGCCTCTCGTGACGTGAATTTAAATTTGTCAATGAAAAAACAAAAAATTTCACGAAATTTCGACAATTTTTCTATTTTTTATAATTTAATTTTAATTAATCGACGACAATCGGCGTGGAAAAAAATTCTCTGAAATTTTTTTTCAATTTCAATTCACAGTATTTGAGCAAAATAATTATTTCAATATGGTAACAAAAAAAAATGGCAATTTGGCGAGAGGAAAAAAAAATATCTGATGAAATATCGGGGAAAAATTCATTTTTTCTCTCATTTTGCGGATTAAATTTTAATTAATTGACCAATCGTCGGCAGAAAATGAAAATGTAATGGGAGTGTGTAAAAATTCTTTGGCAACTTGAGAATTTTCAAAATTATGGTCCTTATTCAAATTTATGAAAAATAAATAAAAATAATGATAAAAATTAAAATTGAAATTTCACAAAATTGCGGAAAATTTTTATTTTGCGCCTCATTATGTTAATTAAGTTTTAATTAATCGATGAATCGGTCCCGCAAAAATCAATATCGTCGGAGCATTGACAAATTCTCTAGAAATAAGAGAATTTCGAAAATTCCATTTCGATTTATTCGATCGAAATAAATTTTTCATCGCGACAAATTAATTAAAATTTTTTTTTTTTTTTTTATTACACACAAAAAATGTAAAAGTCTGAAGCATACTGAGGAAAAATGATGAGACTGAAGCTGTCGACAGGTCGAGGTGGGTTTTTCCGATCGAATAATACGATTAGGGATGCGCGTAAGTTTGGGGGCGAGTGCGTTGAGCAGCAGGGACGAGGGTTCGTTGCTGGTGGGCATCTGTTCGATCAATTACTCGGCTCCCCTTATCAGCCAAAATATCAACAGATACGATATGAACATCGACACGAAGACAGCCTCGTTTTTTTTCTCTCAAAAACGAGCGATCGCGTGGGCGTGAAATTTTCGATCGAATTGGACAAAAAAAGCCAAATTTTTTGTTTTTTTTGTTTTTTTTTCTTACCTTCGTCATTTTCGGAGCGGAGAAAATTTGGAAAAGTGCCGACGTCGGAGCGATCCCTTAATAGCCTTAAAAAGACCGGAGACCCACATTTGGCTCTCTGGGCAATCGCAATATAATTCGGGGAAGCCCGCTCTAAATCTCTACGCCCCGGGGAACTCCCGCGCGTCTTCTCCTTCATGTCTGCTCTCGTATCTGTCAAGCATATGCGACGATAGGGGTGCGCCTCGTTGTACTTTTCGTTCTTGCACGTACACACACATCCCCCAGCAAGGGATCGTCTCTTTCCCCCTCTCTCTCTCTCTCTTTCTGCCTTGGCCGTTCGTATAGGTGTGCGTAAGTGCTCGACCATCCAGTCCCTGCCAAAACGATCCTGCTAAAAGTTTTTCGAGTGCGTGCCAGATGTCCACCCCTGCCTAGCCTTGCCCTGCATCGCCCGATCGCGCCCAACCACAGGTCAGAAAATTTAACCATAGGAAATTCCCCATGGCCCACAACAACTGGCTTCTACTTAGTTTTGACCATTTTTTTTTTCAAATCCTCCCAAAAGTCAGCGTCGCAATGATTTTTTTATGGCCATTTAGTTTTTATTTCAATTGTTTCTTGAAAAATTATGAAAAATGTGCAAAACTTGCATTTTTTCAAAGAATTACAAAGTTAAATACATTTTTAAGGCAGAGCCGAAAATTCTAACATTTCGGAATATTTTTTTGAAAAAAATTTCCGCGATAGAGAAAAACATTAAAAAAATCGATTTTTTAAGATTTTTTTTTTTTTTTCATTTCAACAAAATTGATGAAATTTATTCAATTCCTCGTGGCCACTCGGCATCTTCTGAATTTTCAAATATACATCAGAACAGAGAAGATTCTAATATTTTTGAATATTTTTTTCGACTAAATTTCCACAAGAAGGAAAAACCTTTAAAAAATCTAATTTTTCATGTTTTTTCTCTCAAAAAATTTGCATCGCCATGATTTTTTCTTGAGATTCAATTTTTTTTTTTTTAATCAGGCGAAATTTTGATTTTTCCATGAAATTACGAAGAAAAATTGATTTTTGGATATCAATCTGAAAAAAAAATCGTTCATTCTTTCAATATTTATATAAAAATCGATGACCTTGAAACTTAATTCGTCGTTTCTATTTTGGTGGCGAAATTTTTTTATTGAGGCGTTTAAAAGTAGTTAAAAGAAACCTTGGAGGCTCGTCAGTTGGTTTTGTGTATCGCGAGACAATAATCTTACTGATCCGGAAGAATGTACTCGAGAAAAAGATTCTCGTTCGCGTTTCTGGCCCCAAGGGAAACGATCGACGCGAAGCCCTTGAGAATCTTATGTACACACCGTGAAAAAAGGTACGAACTATGGTATTTGTGGACGAAAAGACAAAAGCGAGGGATCTCGAGAGAGAATTCATAGAGAGGTGGGTCGTTTTTTTTTTTTTCAAGAGCCAAAAAGCCCCCCAAGTCCCTTGGGAGTAATGAGCTCCATCGCGTCAGCTGTGCTTGCTCCTGACAACCATAAGTTCGTAACTTTTGACAGAATCTTCAATAAGATACAAATCTGGTGACTCGATGTCAAGATTTTTTTTCGCCGAATCGTAAACATAGAAAAAAACATTTTTTTTTCCTCCAAAAACTTGGAGATTTCGAAAAAAAATTCCGAAAACGCTTCAGCGAGGGCAAAAATAAAAAAAAAAAAATTGTGAATTTTTTTTTTCCGAATTGGAGAAAATTTACGAAATTTCTTCACTTTTTCGTGGCCACTTGGCGTCTATAGAGTTTTTTTTTCATATAGACAGAGAGGGAGCAAAAAAATTGAAAATTTTGAAACATTTTCGAGGATTTTTTTGGAAAAAAATTTCTACGAGAGGAAAAAAAAAAAAATCGAAATTTTGAGCTTTTTTTCGAAAGTTGAACGAATTTCTACAATTCCTCATGGCCACGCAGCATCTCAAGAATTTTTCTACATATACAGGGACATGGTGAAGGATTCGAGTATTTTCGGACATTTTTTTGAAATTTTTTTCGAAAAAAAAATTTTTTTTCTTCGCATTGGAGGAAAATTTATGATATTTCAAATCTTTCAAAGATTTTGGAAAAAACTTCCGCGAGAGCGAAAAACATCGAAAAGATCGAGATTTTGAGTTTTTTTTTTTTTTTTTTCTAATTAGAACGCAAAATTGACGAGATTTCTTCAATTTCTCGTGGCCACTCAGCATCTCTGAATCGCTCCATATAGACAGAGATTGGGGTTTGTTCTCGAGGACGAGATATCCATACAGGACACAAACACACGAGGGAGTAATAAGTCCGATTGCGTCAGCTGTCCGGGTCGTTCGAGTGGACGGTCAGACGTCGAAATACAATTTCCCTCTCGCTCTCTCCATCCCTTGCTCTCCGCGGGTTTCATCCTTCTGTCTCTCGTGGTCGACAGTTCGAGAACACACGCTTCGATGCTGTCGGTGCGGTCGGCGTTCGGAGGTTACGCTACGGGCATATTTGTACAGGCTATTTCTCTCCAATCGTTCGCGATTATTTATCCACCAAATCTCGATTAAAATCGTGCGAAAAAAAAAAAAATCTCGCTATTTTTTCGGGTGATGAGAATTTCCCGATATTCCACGATTCGCATCGTTAAAATTCCGAAATTTATCCTAAAAATTGAAAACTCAATAAAACAAAGGAAACACTTGACCAAAATATTAGGAAAATTTGAAAAACTAACTTTTTCTCGATTTCTAAAATTCTTTCGAATTGTAAAAGTCCGAGAACTATTCCTCAAAAGCTAGAAATTCAAAATAAATGATCCAAAACGCCAAAATTTTGGAAAAAATTAAAAAATTCGAACCAAATAATTTATTCAAATTTTTCAAAAATTCTTTGCATCGTTAAGACTCGAAAACGTTTTCCAAAAAGTTAAAAATTGAAAAAAAATTAAGCAGAAATCCAAAATGTTCGAAAAAGTGCAACAATTTTTAAAAATCACGTTTTTTTCTATTTTCCTAAATTCCTTCTCATCCTAAGAATTCCAAAAAAGTTGCAAATCGAAAAAAACAATGAAAAAGAAAGCGAAAATGTTGAAAAAATGTATAAAATTAAAAAAACCCACTTTTATCTATTTTCCAAAATTTCTTCGCATCTTAAGAATTCAAAAACGTTCCCAAAAAAGTTAAAAATTGATAAAAAATCAACCAGAAAGTCAAAATTTGTGAAAAAATCAAAAAATCTCATTTCCTCACGTTCAAAAATAATTTTATCTCGATTTTTCCATGTCCGCGTAAATTCTCTCAGTCGTTTGAGCATAAAATGACCTTCGCGTTACGTCCGTACAGTCGGAGCGCGTATAATTCGCGGCAGTATTTTGCCGAGGGGATTGTGGTGTCTCTCTCGTTGATTCTCTATATCGTGAGGAGGAGGCGGCACAGCCGTGGCGAAACTATAGCAGCAGATGGCCTCGTCGACGCCAATCAGCTAATCCTCCCGTTACTCCTGGGCTTGACATCCGTACCGCACACTCTCATCGTGTGTCCAAAGCCTCCCTTAGCCCCCTCACACAGGCTTATGCTCGTTTTCTCTGTTGGTCCCCGAATCAGGTTGCCTTGAAACGTCAAGTTCGACGATTCAAGTGATAACCAAAAAGGGAAAAACTCGCGATGGCCGGAAAAAGAGCGAAAAAAAAAAAAAAAAAAATTCCAATTTTGATGGGGCCCATGGAAAAGCAAATATTTTTGGAAACTCCATGAAGAAAAATGACGAACGAAGGTGAATTAAATTTCTAAATAGCCAATGAATAAACTTTCTTGAGAATTATTTTTTCTTTTTACCAGGTCGAACCGAAAATTGAGAGAAAATATTTTGTTTTTTGTTCGTTGTTTTTCGATCGTTCGGATCCCGAAATAAATGGAATGAATTTTTTTCATCTCGTTAATATTCCGATCGAGTTTCGTAGATTCTCGCTCCGCGTGATCTCGCCAAGCAGAAAGGGAGAGGGAGAGGACAGAGATACACAAGGACGTGTATTAGAACACCTTTGTGCAAAGATGCGGCTCGCCGACTCTTTTGGTGAATCCGATTTTTGGCAGGCGTCATCCGCACCTGCTCTTCATCCCTACAAAGGCTCTCGATCTCATTCCTCAACAGTCTCCATCGGCTTCTCTTTCACGTCCGCAGGGAAAGAGAGAGAGAGGGGGAGAAAATAAAAAAACAGGTTTAGTCTAATATGTTTTTGGAGAAAGGGCAAAAGAAGGATCGGGGCTCGAGGGGGGAACTGCGTTCCGAGGTGTCGCGATTTGTCAGCCACCCTATTCCCAACCTCTCGGAACACCCAAAAGACCACACCTGCCTCTTTCTCCCTCTGTCTCTCTCTCTCCCTCGCGAGTCCGGAATTCTCAGCTCTTATATCCGTTTCTTCATTCACGAACTAATAAATTTCATAACTTTTGCTAAATTGCCGCGCACTTGGCCACTCGCCCGCGATCTCTCTCTCTCCGTCTCTTCCCAAGTAATAACAATCGTGTGTCCCCGGGTGTCGATATATTTGTGAGTCTGCATGATACGTCGTAGACTTTCCGGCTCGACTTTGGAATTGTCGGGTCGATTGACCAAAAAGTTCAGAATTAAGTGCGACGTGACTCCGAGCTCCTTATCCGTTCAATTATCAAACAAACAAAAAATCACAATTTCCAAAACCTCAAAAAGAAGCATCAACCAATTAGCAAATTTTCAAAAAAACCAAAAATTATCAAATAAAAAACTCATTAGCAAAAATAATTAAGAAAACAATTTAAATTCTTTTTTTCTCCCGCCCCAATCAGCTTTTTCGGCTGCACGTGTTCTCTTTTTTTTTCTATCATTTTTCCATGCGCAGTCAACAATTTTAATTAATCGGAACCACGTCCCCTTATTTTCGATTTCATTTTGTAATTTAAAAAAAAAACAAAATTTCATGAATAAAAAAAAAAAAAAAATTTTAATTGGAAGAGAGAGCAAAAGTCCCGAGGCCACGATTCTCGAGACAGAAGACGGCGATCCTCAGTCAAGCTCCCGGGAGGAGGCTCAAAGGATGAAAGAGAAAGTGTCTAATACAGAGGGAGAGGGGGGGGGGAGAGAGAACAAGTTAAAGGGAAGAAAGAATA
>JAPYYS010002236.1:0-20778 GCA_030522525.1 Campopleginae sp. 14b
AAAAAAGAAATAAAAAAACAAAAAAAAACAAAAAAAAAAAAAAAGAAAAAAAAAAAAAAAAAAAAAAAAAAAAAAAAAAAAAAAAAAAAAAAAAAAAAAAAAAAAAAAAAAAATACGATAAACGAGAAAGAATACCAAAAAACTTTGGCCGTCGTACTATTTTCCCCATTTGTTATTACACAAGTAATTATTTTCGCAGGACAGCCCAGTGAAAAATTCGTTTGGATCACGAAATAAAATCGTAAAATGATAAAATTAGCGATATCGGTCGGCCGACGACAATAAAAATACCAACTTGTGACAATAATAAACGACAAATCATATTTTCTCGCAATTTTGCAGATTCAGAGCTCGTAAATTAGATGAAATCATAAAATTTTAAGACTCGTGGCGGCTGTTCGCATGTTTTCGAGCAATTCTCTGTGCCATCGAGTGAAGATTTAATTCGTCCCGAATCACAATTCACAATAAATTCGCACAAAACATCAAGATTTTAATGAAATTTTTAGTTAATTAAGATTTTACGAAATGAAAATTTGAAAAGTCTGAAGCCTCATCGCCGTAGAGAAATAATCAGTTGAGGATAAAATGAATTTTCTTAGGATGAGAGTTTAATTTCTTTCTCCATTTATTACCGTCGCGTATTAGAGGGCACCGCGTAGATTCGTCCAAAGAGAATTAAGCGACCGGGAGGATGGTAAAATTTAAGGCAAGTTTTACGACTTAGGCCGACGTGCCGAAGGGGTAGGAAAACGTTGTAGTGAAGCTTTGACGTTACGACGATGTCGACTTCGACGACGGCGACGAAACGCAACGGTTGGCAAAAGCTGAAGCCGACGAGGGTGGCTGACGGGTATCGACCGCCAGTCAGAAGCTTTGCATAAACCCTTGCCTCCTACATATACACGCACACACACCATCTTTATTCAATGTTGGCCTCTGTGCGTATATACTCAGCTCGATTCACAAATGCCACGGCTTTATATTCTCATGTAAACGCATTCGGGACTTTTTTTTGCAGAAAAAAATTTGAGCAATGAAAAAAGTTACGTTTTTCCTCAACAGAGTCGAAAATCCATAGAGATAAGTCTGTGTAAGTATTTGCAAAGGAGCGAAGGCGTGTACCGAGGCATTTTATTATATTGACGCGTTTTAGATCGTTCAGCTTCTACTCGACTCGTGAATTCCGGAGGTAAATTTTGGAAGACTCTATGGTATAGTGTGTCTTACATTGTCCGTATTGATGAATATATCGACGATGAGACTAATCAGCGTAATAACAGTATGTACAGACTTTTGAAAGGCAAGAAGACTCTCTGCAATTTAGCGTAACTACGGCGAGACATGTACGATATTGTATTGCTCATTTAAAGTGCAAAGTCATCGAGAGCGTCGAGGAATCTGAGAGAGTGGTGAGCGTTAGTGGGACTATTTGAAAAATCTGGAAATCACGGTCTGTTTTTTGATATTTTGAAATATCGAGGAACAAGTTTACGGGCCTCGAGAAATTTTGACGGGCAAATGGCATTTAAAAGCGAAGGTTGAGAGAGCGAGAAAAGCTCTCGAGAATATATGTGTGGGATCCGGTTAATTTGAATAAAACGATTTCTCGGGTTATGTCTTAAAAAGGTGGAATATTCATACAAGATATTTATTTTGAATTTTCGTGAAAAATTCATTTCGTTAATGGCCGAAAGTTCAGGGTAAAATATAATAAATATATGATGCATGAGAAATGGCGGGATTTATGCGAGCATCGTTGATTTTTTGCGAATAAATGAAGAAACAAGGAATAAGCGAATTCGATTGTATGAATTTTTCATGCGCCGAGATAGATTCGTTAACCGGTTTTTTGGGTCGATTGCGAAGGAACTTTTGATGAATCAGTTTATAGAAATGTGTGGAGTGAGGTGCGAGACACGGAGACAAGAGTTGGACGGGACTGACCTCCTTGCATAACTTTAAATCTCGCCACTTCGATACGAACTCGACGCACACACACGTGAATCTTTATCATTTTAGACAGCACTGAAATGCATTCCATTCGTATTCCTCACATTGAAACAATCATTATTTTTTTCGGAATAAATACATCACGAAAAATGGTTGAACAAAAAAAAATTCTCTTTAACCAATGACGGGCATTTTTCTCACGAAAATCGATCGATGCAGGCGGTTGTGGGGTCACGGACGCGGTGATAATGGGTATCAGTATTTTTTGATTGCTGCTATTCCGATTTTTTTAACTTTGGGACCGCGTATCTTTGGATAATTGTTTTTTCTCTTATAATTCGATTTATTTTTGAAAAATTTCTTAATAAACTTAATAATTCAAATAAAATGACAAAATATTTCGATTTTTCGTTGATTTTTTTATTTTTTTTCAATGATTTCTTCAAATTTGATGCATTCGATGTGAACTTCAGGATGCAACGGAAATGCAATGAATTCAATTCGAAGATTCCTTGACTGATGGCTTTTTTTTTAAATATTTTTTTAAACCAATTTTCCGCTTTGAATGGCGTTTCTGGAAATAAAATCTGCGGTACCGAATGGATTTTTCCGAGGAGTTTTAAAAATAGGCCGGAAATAAAAATGGAGTGTCCTTCAACGTGTTAATAATGGTAGGCAGCTGTTATTTCGCGTGCCATTCGGCGTAATAGTGTGGATAAAAGTTGGCGCGATTAGCGCAATAATCGGGACGACGTTGTGCGAGTTGAGGAGCGCGCGCCCGCGCGCTAGCGCGATGTGACAAGGATTTGAAAAGATATAGGACATTGGTGGCTTTGGCTGTACAGCCGTGACCTCGGTCTAGTAAAACAGTCGCGGCGACTGGTTGGCAAAACTTGCGAGCGAGTGAGAACGACGAACTGTTTCAACGCTCCCGCGCAATTGGCCAACTGGCGGGGGCTACGGCGGGCTAAACTCGCGGCCAGTAGAGGAGAGAGTGAGGGGAGGATCGTCGGATACATATACTCGTGTATACGGTCAACATATATATATATATATATATATATGTGCATTCGTGCAGTGCTCTCCCGACCTAGGCCTGTGACCGTGAGGCCAATAGCACTTCGCATATTATTTGCCACATCGACCGCCGGGAGGCGTTTATTATCGAGACGATAACGTTCTATTATATTGAAATTCAATTTTTACCTAAAATCACTACTTTCGAGATGTCCTGGAGGCATTCGTTGCTTTTTATCGTCATTTTTATAGCGGTTCGTCGAGAAGGAACGAAATTTATAGAATATTAGTTAAAATTTTGATGCAGGAGCTCGAAATTGTTGATTAATGGAGCATTACAATTTATAAATTGCACAAATCCATGACGAGGTGATAAAATTTCAATTCTTTCTTAATAAAACGAATAAAAACGATTATTCATATCGTTTACACGTAAAAATGGAACAATACGATGAATTTTATTTTTTCGAAATTGTCAGCTAGTTTTTGATGTGATATTTAATGTTTTTATGTGCGGAGCTCGTAGGCGAAAAGCGAGGGTGATATAGTTATGGCACAAGGGCTCTCGAGAGGGAGCTTTGAACGGGGAAAAAGGGGCAGGCACAGAGAGTGAGTAAGAGAGAAAAAATTTGAGGTAGAAAAAGGAGAAAAGAAAAAGTAAGCAGGTGGAGGGAAAGCAAAAAAGAAAAGTGAGAGGGTAAGAATGAGAGGGAGGAATGGAAAGGGAGAACGAGATTGGATTAAAGCAAAAGTGGGAGAGACGCCCTCGTAATTTTGCAAATAGGAGGGAAACTCGATCGATCGTAAAGTCTGTAGGCAGTCTACTCGCTCATTCCTAACTCGCACACGTACAGCCACATACGAAGCGAGGAAAAAACATGGCGATTTCAACATGAAAAATGCACGTTTCTCCTTATCTCTATAACGATCGTTATGCCACAGAAAATTGTACCAATTTTGAGAAAATGAAAATATAATAGTCTGGAGAATGCGGCGTGTGTTTATTTTTGGATAAATCGATTCCGCTGCCCGACGAAGAATTTTCCTGAGTTTTCTCCGAAGAATACGTGGAGATTTTATTATTAAAAAAAAAGAAAAAAAAAAAAAAAACGTTATCGTCGACAATTCGTTGGTAATTTGTAAATTTTGTACGTGATTTTATTGATGTATTTGCTTGGTCGTTACGATTGGCCAAGAACAAATGATTCATTGAGTATTTCGTTGGACGATCATGACGTACGTGAGAAGGTTAATTGGGTCAATAGACTTGTATGACTATTTGAGTAAAGAACTCGGGAATTGAGGCTTTCGAAGTACAACTGGACTAAACTTGGTGGACCCTCAATCACGCGATCTAAAGGAATTTCGTGTCGAATTTACGCGAGAGGGTATTGGTGTCTGATTGTTTAGAGAGTGTTGGAAATTCTAAGAGGATTCGTGAGCTCCCTTCTATCCCGCTTTCTTCCATTTTCCTCGCTGTCTCTGCTCGTCTCGACTATACAGTCAAATTTATCGTCGTTCCGCGATACGTACGGCCATTTTCAATGGCTCGGATGACGGGATGTACGGTCAATTTAATGAGAAATCGTATGAGTGTGAAAAGTGTTTTTCAATTGAGAGCTTGATCGGATGACGAAAAAACTGGAGCTCAAGGTTGCGGCTGATGAAATAAAACATTCCGAGTGTCTCGTTGCTGCACGTTCCGAATGTAAATCGCTTGATTCAACTTTTGGGACATTGCGGCTATTCGTATTTCCAGGAGATAAGATATCAGCTGGGTTATTCTTTGGACGCACTAATATAACGAGGGCCAAAGATAACTGTTCTGAATTCTGAGAGCTTCGTAACCTTATTCAGATGCGTAAGTCATTTAATATATATAGGTGAGCGTCTCTGCCGACTCTCCCTTTATTTACCGGGAACAAATTCTTCGTGTCTGGGACGATGACATCGTCTTTTCCATGATGGAAGGTAGTGCGGAGGAAAAATTGAGAAAAATGTGTGTTTCGTGAGATTTCAAGACACTAAATTCAAGGAGGTTCGAAAGGCAAGTGAATAATAATCATCATGATTTTTTAATTTTTTCAAAATGTTTCCAAGCTCAGAACTTCCGGTTGGTGGGACCAGGGTAACCGTTTTGTGGCCAAGTGCACCGAATTGCGCAGAGTAGGAGGAGCGTTTGTTTGCACGTTTATTATCAACGAAGAAAGCTGATATAGCTGATACATCAGTTGATATCTCGAGTAATTTTGCTTCTTCCAGATAAACGTCAGTCACTATTTTATTAATATTATCGTGTTGTAAAAATGATGAATGGTTACTCCGAATTTATTTTGTAATTGGTTAGGTGGGTGGGAGGCGAATGCACTCGATCAATCACACTTTCTTTCTTTCATTCTTACTGTCATCCATCAAAATGGCAAGGGACCGAGGGATAGAGAGGGGGGGGGGGGGGGGGGGGGGGGGGGGAGAGAAAAGACAGGCGGGGCGCGATCCCGTTCGGGCGGGACCAAAACACCAGCAAATAGTAGAAACAACACCAGAAGCGTCCAGGAGCTGGGAGCCCAGCAATGAAAAAGAGAGCGAGAGAGAGAAATGGGAGAGGGGATGGGGGGGGGGGGGGGAACGGGACATTGAATGCATACGCAGCGGTGGCAGGAGGAGGCAGCGCGTGAGGGTCGACCTTGAAACGACCCCAAGCAAGGTCGCAGACGTAGACGCCACTCCTCCGCCACCGCCACCTCCGCCGCTGTCGTCGTTGGTGCGACTGCTCTCGATCGACGGTCCGCCCGGGCGCCCCTCTCGACGCGACACGACCGACGCTAACCCGCAACCCACACTCTTTCACCAAACTCAACTCCCGCCCCACCCTGACAAATCCCAACAGTGTCTTCGTGATCCCGCGCCGCTTTTCATAGAAAATAACACCGAAAGAGAGAGAGCGAGAAATGACGGAAAGAAATACATGAGCCCGTTATGTTAAAAGCGAGTAAAGCTCAAAGGGTGAAAAAGTACACAACACCGGACGATAAAAAGAATGGAAGGAAAGTGAGTGAGCCACGACGGTCACGATAAAAGCGCCAAGGAGCTAAGTACGAAATGCCAAGTGTTAGGAAAATCTACGGGGAACGATGGACGGGGAAGAGGAAAAAGGGAAAAACGAAAACGTTGAAATGAAACATGAGGAGGAAAAGTTTCGGGGGGCAGATTCGAGTTGCGAATGTGAATCCGCAGGAATAAGGATAAGGGAGGAGATAAAAATAATGGAGCAAATGGTTGCTGTTGCTATTTCATCGATAGCGAGAGAAACGCAGAGATGGATAAATAAGAAGACGTCAGTTTGTGACGTTTATAAAGCGAAAAAGCGTGGGCGGGCCAGATGGCAATGTTAAACGTACGTAAACGTTTTGTAGCCAGAGGAACAAAAAGATTTTATTTATCATGCAAAGCAAAACCTCCAATCCAGTGAACGTATCGCAATTTTTGTTTTTTTTATTCGCGCTCTTTCATCGCGATGTTTACATTTGTCAACAGGAGCGTTTCTCCACGTTTTGTAATAGACACTTTACGTTCTCTCGCTAATTAAAACTTAAAAAATATGTCGTGGCCAGGTAGAGTTTCGTGCTTGCGCATCAAGAGCTCGCTAAGATCTCGTTTACCCAGAGGGAAAACGTTTCGTGTAAGTGGTTCTATTATGTCCATGCCAAAAGCACCGAACCAGAGTGGTAGAAAAACTCCCACTCTATAGGTCGGAAATTTCCAGCTTTTTTGTCTCCTTCCTCCTGTTTTTTCAACAGTTCGCTTAAATTTTTCGACTCACGCAATTTCCGGCTTTATTTTTCCTAACTTCCTTCTCGACAAATGTACAAAGGACCCCAAAAGCCAGGTTGGAATCTCGACAAAGTCATAGAACGTAAATTTATTCCTGCCGCATCGTTACCGATGTATTTATTGAAAAGTGGCAGCCTCTGCGGTGAGTTAATTTACACAGAAAAGTGCAAAATTTTAGAAAAATTTTCCTTATAGTAGCTAAATAATATTTCCTACAAGAACGATAAATGCAAATCGACGACAGATTTGCCGGAGTAGCAAATGCCTTTCCGCTGGAGCAAAATTTGAGCTACGGTGACAAGTGAATTTGGCTACGCGAGCAGACACGCGGATAGCCGGTCAGCCAACGCTATCAGTACATTATCGTCTATGCTTTTCGTTCGAGGAAAAAAAAACACATAGGCACAACGAATACGCACACCAAAAACAAGTTCGAGTCGTTCCGAAACGACAACAAAAAGCGGCGCGCGAAACAGCGCTGACTGCTGAGCGGTGTGTGGCGCACTATCAACGTGCGTTCCCGAGTCCGGGTGGTGTGGGAAACAGAAGTGACAGGCGAATAACAAATTTCATATAAACGACTTTTGGATATTCATGCTTGATACTTAAGAATATGCTCACGAAATTTCGTTAAATTCTAATAATTTCAAACTTTCGTATTCTTTTAACGTGGCAACATTGATGTGGCCATTCTCCTTGATATCTCGGTAACGGTGCATCGGAGAGAAAGGAGCTGAACTGACTTTTCTTTTCGGAATGTTCGGAGCTTTGGCATGGAGAACGTGATTTTTGGCGCACCCTGGATAATTTTTAGTTACGATTGATATACATGCAGGACTATGTATTCGCTTGCAATATGGAGTGACGACACGCACCAGACGACGCGCGGTTGTAGAGCCGCGAGGTGAGGCGCACATAACGAGTCGATCGCGTGTGCGAGCCTCGCGTATTATTATGAAAAAGCCGAGAATTGAAAGATTAAAAAGGAAAAAAAAAAAAAAAATGAAAAAGTAAAAAAAAATGCTTAGTCTCCGGATCTCGACTCCCTGCGCACCCGACCGACAACTCTCAATGTCGGTGGGATTCCTTGAAGGACGACTCGTCAATTAATAAAGATTATAAAACGATGAAAAAGAGACTGCAAATAAAAAGAATAATGGAGAGAATGGTCCGGAATAAAAATAGTCGGTTCAAGTGCCTACAGAAATGGACAAAGTCGAAATTCAGTTGGATCAGCTGATCGTCCGACTCGAGCCAATGAAGCGAAGCTCGCAGACGGAAATCGAGAAATTCAATGAATGGAAGACTCACGTACGTCAGCCAAATTATTGCGAATTCTCTCGGGAGAATTAAGGCTCATTGTTTCCCGCCAAAAATGAAGACTCGATGAGACGGAGGCCTCCGGTGATGATGAAATGTTTAGCAGCAGGGCGAAGAAGTTTAAAAAACTCCGGGATCCTGGCCAGTGAGAAGCGCAGGTGAAACTCATTTCCATAAAGAACAGTACATCGATGCTGTTCCGAGAGAGACCAAATGGTCTAAGTCATCAGGTTGTATGTGCGAAATGTCTGAATTGCGATCTATTGTTGGCCGACACGATTCGCAGCGTATGGATACAAAGTTGTCTCGACGAGTCGGTCGAATCTCTCTCTCTCTCTCTCTCTCTCTCTCTCTCGTGATTCACTGGCCGGAGCGTGTCTGGCTGCGTCAGTATCCGTGTAAATGTCTGTGGGCGAAAGAGTTTTCGCGCGGGATATGACCCTCGGATTCGAGGTCGTCGATTCCCAAGAACGCGGTTCCTATTGGCTCTCTTAGCCGCGTATCCTCCTTTGCGGATCTCCTTTTCCGTCCCTCTCTCTCTCTCTCTCTCTCTCTCGCTCCCTTCTCTTGGTTCAAAAAGCACCGAGAGACTGCGTGCTGTCGAGCCCGGCTGTTACCCTATGATTTATATAAACAAGGTTGAGAACCTTGCGGGAGGTCTGACCGACGAAGAACCTTGCTGGCCATTGCTAAAATTCACAAATATATACAACCCAAATGCCGCGGCAATTTTTCACTCACACTCTGTTGCTCGCCCCCTCCATGAGCTGAGCCTGAGAGTTCACAGTGGGAGAAAGTTCGGAGCACAGATCCCAGAGGCGAGCTCACGGTTAACAACCCTGTCTCACAACCCACGCACCATTCTACCGTTCCAAAACACTTGCTCGGAAACCCCTAACAATCACGTTCAGACGTTCCTGCGCCACCCCAGACATCCTCGGCAAGGAAATCATCGCGTTCATCCTTGAAATGACGCCTGATCCACGACTCAAGGTGCAGGGATGATGATTATTGAGTGCTCGCTGGCCAGTGGAGCGAAGCAACAGCAACGATAGATTATCACAAAATTCCATCGTCTATGAACTGGCATAACGATTTATTTATATATGTACCAGCATTTCTTAACTGTTAACAAATGTAAAGTTGGAAATAAATATTTGTTAATAGTTAATAAATGACTCATTTGATGCAACGTAACTTTCCTCGATAGCAAATGAATTTGATGACCATGAAGATCTACTGAGGTAACGGTGGTTAATGATTGTTTGAGGAAAAGTACCAACTGAATATATTTTTTTTTATTATAAATAAACTATTTTCTCAGCGCGAATTTCGTTTTATTTCACGCGAACATGACTACTATACTGTCAGTGGGTCACTCTGACCCCGGGCTGAATTTGAAGCTTTTGGCTAAATTGGAATCCGGTCGTTCTTTCAGGGCGGGCAAGTTGGGGAAGCGAAAATGATGGTTGACGAGAGGACGCGTTAAGGCGGAAGATTGGAAAGAGATCTGCGACTGAAATGGAGGTAAATGCTGGATGAGCCCTTTAGGAAGGGCGGCACTTGGAATCGCGTTGCAATATTTCGGGGGCGTTAAAACGAGCGACAGGAAAATGACATCAATGGAGTTTTTGCAGTGTCGGTTGCTCATAGCAACGCGAGGTGATGGGATCAAAAGAACGACGAAACGCACGGAAAACAGTTAGTTTTTTTCGTATGTCCCCGCGATGCTCATGCGACGAGTATTCGAAGAAATGGTCCTCAGTAAATCTGGCCAGGACCCATGAGAATCAGTCGTCGAATGATGATTTGTTTGGAAAAGGAGAGTGTCGTACAAAATGGTAAAAGATGGAAGCTTTTGGTTGATATATGTGGAAAGACAGAATGTATTAGGAATGTTTATGGAAGAGTGTTGAAAAAGGTCAGAGCCAATTCAATTTAACAGAGCAATTGATGGGGCTGCCATACACAGGTCTCGAACATTGTTTACCAAAAGTAAAATCGCTCCAATCACTGCGAGCCATCATCAAACGAAATATCTTTAGCCATAGACCCCCTCGAAAATATTCGATGGATGATGGAGATATTACGCAAGAAAAAACTTAACAATGTATGCCCAGAGAGGGAGAGAGATGAAGTAATGAGATAAAAGGATGCCACAGGGGATTGTGCACAGGTAAAACGTTGCTTTTATCATGAGAATGTCGAGCCAAGAGGCAAAACGTTAATTCCCCAAGGGTCGGATACCCGGCATGGGCTTCATGACTCTCTCACTCCGTTTCCATCGTCAACGAGAGGGTTCATCATAATACTCATCGTTTATACGCTACCGTCAACTCGTGAAAACTTTTTTCAGCTCTCTCCCTCAGCCTTACAACACAAACATACATAATGTATAATATCCTCAAAGTGTACCTTATCCGAGCTGAGTTCTTGATGGCTTAACCGGCTCTATGATATGACAATATGATTAAACAATGGAACGAGACTATTCACGAGATCGCACGTCCTTTCAGAACCCCCGTGTACGCCGTGGCTCCGCAGGATAAGGAATTGTTCATCTCGTGCTTTTTTTTTCCTAGAGATTACCTCCAAAATTTGCATGACCAGTAGAAAAAAAAGGTTATTGTCAGAAGTGGGATTCGAACCCACGCCCACAGAAGTGGACTGCGACCTGAACGCAGCGCCTTAGACCGCTCGGCCATCCTGACCCTGAGAACCCGATTTCTATTGGTACAAATTCAACCCTCATGAAATTAAACCCGTTGATTCGGATATTTACAGCATTTTTCAAGGTCGATTCGACCAAAAATTTGATCCCATACATTTTTCGATCCATCACTCGCTGAGGAATTCAACAAAAACACGACCAGGGCTCCCGAAGTGTGTGGTTTCGGTCGAGAAACCCAAAGAATTCGCAATGATTAGAGAACAAAAATTGCGAGCAGCTGATTCTGATTCGTATTTGTCGAAAAATTATGAAAATTAAGAATAAATGAATTGGCTTTTGAAATAAACGTAATGGACGATGACCAATTGACTTTTTAAATAACGACCTTTGATAATGGTGCGAATCCATTTGCAAGATTAATCATAGTCATTTTTTCAAGCTTTCGTGCCTCATGACGATTACCAGTTTGAAATTCAAAGACGATTGGAATCATCCGTTAACAAGGGGTGCCAATAAATAGCTTTCGCTGTGGTTGTCTAGGTCATAAAGAAGACTCATGGAGGAAGAGTATTTATGGATTATAGAGTGTTTCGTGCTATGCTCCACTTCACAGAACCATTTATTACGAACATAATGCCAATAGCAGATAAATAAGCTATTTAGAGGCATAAGTTTGACAATGAATTCTATAGTTCGTGCTGTACGAGAGTTAATAGGATCTGACAAAAGTGGCTTTGCAGATTCTTTGCTCGCGTTTCAACGTCTTTAATAAGAAGTCGCTGTACTTATTCGTATCGCTCCAAACCACGAGAAAGATCGTCACTGGGGCACCATTTTGCTACTCTTGAGGATTTTTCACACGTACATTCCCAGCTAAAGATTTGGCTTCATAGATATTTCGTCACTTGGCGATCCAACAACTCTGCTGAACTCACTGAATTCACTGATTTATAATAACGAAGGTGGTCAAAAGTTATTCACAAACTACAGGAACTGGAATTTTGATGGAATCGACAAAATTTCGTTTTTTTTTTGTTTTCTCTGCACGACCAAATGACGTATTCGAATCTTTCGTAAGAGTGAGAATGTGGAAGAAAGCTTAACCCGTAGATGCCACACTGGTACAAATTTTCACCCAGCAAAAAAATGTCAAGTGTGTAACAGGTTTTCAAAATTATTTTCTTCAATTCAGCCACTTTTCGACAATGAAATTTCGTTTTTCAACTTTCAAAATCATTGCAATTTCATGCATTCGTTGAAGAAATACAGAGTTTTTAAAAGTCGAAGTGCAAATTCGCACCTGAGCTGCTGAGTGCGTGACCTCAAAGGGAGTCTACAGAGGTTAAGAGTTACAAAATATTGTCAATTTTTGGTTGGATCTTAAAAAACTTTAGTTTTGAGACTGTACCTCAAGATTCTTAAACCTGGAGGTGTATTTTATGGTTAGAAATAGGATTGATGGTTTTTTCGTGAGAGATAACGTCAAGGTATGAGTGCGCGATAGAAAAAGTGCAACTTATTGAGCTCGGAAGATGGGAATAAGATGAGAGTAAAAAGCTCGCACGTTTCCGTTGCACACGTTCTACAACATAGTTACGTACTTATGTGCTTGACTGGTGTACAGCTGTGGCATAATAATACTGGTCGTGTACATTGCGATGTAGCAAGTAACGTGAATCGAATCGAATCCCGTAGCTAAATCTAGTTAAGGCTTCATCCTCCATCCTTTCAACTCCGCCTTCATCTTGTCCTAGCGTTTTTTGTTGTTGCAGCAACTCTGACCGAGATCTCTACAAGTTACTGGCACGATTCAACGACCGAGCAACAAAGAAGTTTTTTTCTACTTTTTTCTTCGCCGCTCCTATGCTTCGGGAGCAATTTTTTTCAAGCGAGACACGAACTGACTGTCTCGAGGTGTTATATTTCATTTTTCTTCGCGCTAAAAATATTATTTTCCCATTTTTTTTCCTTATTAAGAGAAAAACATGTAACAGAATTGAAAATATCAAAGTGTTTCTCCGGGAATTTCGTTGCTCGATGATTTTTGGTGCTGACGATAAATTTTGTGTGTTGAATCGAAAAGAAAAAATTTCCGAGCGGCTCATTACGATTCGTATTTGCCCAAAAATGATGGAAATTGGAAAAAAATGAATTGGGTCTAGAAAAAAATGTAATGGACGATGATAGATTAAATTTTTGATTAACAAAATGTAAATGAAATGATATTAAAAATATCAGGGTTTTTTTTTCAGAATTTTATTGGTCGATGATTTTTCAGGCTGTCGATAAATTGTGTGTTCGTATCGAAATGCTTTTCTTGAGTTATTGCCTTTCCCTTTTATTTTCAACTCTTGATTGCATCGTTTCCGGCAAATCTCCCGTTACTGCTATTTTTTCTTCGCACCCAAGTCCGGTGGTACGAAAACTCCGATGTTGAGGCTCGAGTTCAATGCAATGCACACAACTGAGGGGGCGAGCGAGGAAGCACTGTCAACAGAGATTGCGAATCGAGTTTGGTCGTTGAGCGAAAGTAGAAGATAAAACGAGTGAGATCGTAAAATACGAGACGATTCAACTTGAAGACAAACGTCACGAATGCAGCGTGTGCTCTTGCGTATGGTTTCTACTTAAATTTCCTGTATTTGAGTTACGAACACTTGAGAACTGCACGTTAGTCGATTACGAGACATATAACAATGCTGCATTTTTTTTTCTTTAAACTTCACAAGAGAATTCGTCGATCTGAAAATAAGAAAAATGTTGGAGCAACACGAAAGGAAATTTGTCAAAAAAAAGAATGGAAATGGTACAAGGAATGAGTTTTTATCCGAACGAGAAGCCTCGAACGACGTTGGAAACGAGTGTAATCTTCTCTTCGGTATTAAACGTGCTTCGTATGCGATGATACGGTTCTCTTCGTTTTTTGATAACGAAGAAAATGGTGTACGATAACATCAGGTTCGGTGAGCATGTGCTGATGAAAACTTGATAAAAGAAGAAAAAAAAAGGTTGAGAAAAGGTGGAAAAGTTTTTTTTACTGATAAATGTTTTCGAGCCTATTTTTCGACGATGATAAGGGCAGCTAAGTTTTTGCAATACTTGAGAATTACGAGGCACAAGCTTCGCAAATAAGTTTATGAATGACTAAACCAGTTCGTAGTGTTTAAATAAGAAAAATTTGGGTGGCACGTAAATACGTTGCGGCTAGTGTTTATGAATGTTATAACGACGCCTTGTAGACTCAGCAGTCTATCCATCTTGGACGTCTTCTCCTCGACTATAACAGCGGGATGTGCTTTGGTGGAGAATTGGCGAATCCCTCCCCCTGCTCTATGCCTTTTCTGCTACAGGGCAATTATTCTCACGACAGGATGGTCCGATGAGACTCGCGGAATACACAACTTCCCTCCTCTCTGTCTTCTGATCTGCTCTCTTCTTTCTCATGGATTATACGCCGCGACTTTGCGTTCTCACAGCAACTTTTGCTCGTGCGTAAGATATTTTTGGATCTCGGTGAAATTTCAGCGAATTCGTCGAGTGTGCATCACCAAAACGTGTGTATTTTCGTTATAGCAAAAAAAAATGCATTTTGCATTATTTTGATCATGTTGAAGTTTGGATCGTTGGATTTTTTCTTGAGCAGAGCTCCAAATTACTTTCCAATATTTCGTCCGAACGGTGAAACGATTTTCTATTGCGAGCGAGAAACTAAATCGACACAATAAATTGTCATTATTTTCAAAATTCAATAAATAATAAATGGAAAAAGTATTTTTCGATCGATAATGAAAATAATCGATCAAAACGTGAATTTTGTAAAAAAAATTCATAATCGATGGATAGACGTTTCCAAATATATATCTCGTCCCGATTATTTATTCGTTGTTATGAATAATATATTGTGTGCATTTTGCCATTTCACCGGTGATTTTGACTCTTGTTTTTCGTTTTTGCTCGCTCCTCTTCGTCTCTAGGACGTTGGTATCCTGCTGGGTATTGATCAAGGAGTGGCAGCGGTTGTTCTTGAACCCAATGCTCTTGCTCCCAGTTTACGATCTTCTTGAACCACCGGGCGTCTTCGAGGTATATACCGCGATGTAATGCTCCATAGCCACTTCGGGTCTACTGTCATTACGTACACAGGTGCATTCTCATGACGATGTATTATTGTACGTACGAGTGTGCGTGTATATGAGGAAATTAATTAACTTAACAGATGAATTATTCCGAAATAGACATTTCATTGATCAATAAATGGAAATTATTCAAAAGCTCATTTAACGCGATGTCTAATTATGCACGTGAATAATAATTGTTAATTACAAAGTTTGACCCAACGATGGCCTTTCCACGAAAAGTTTTGGTGTGGAAATTCTCATCTCGTTATTGTTTCCGGAATTTTAGCTTAGATTTCGACACGAAGCCGAAAAGTAAGAGATAGTGAAAAGGAATTTTCGTCACGTGACCTTGAGAGCCGAGGGACTGTGTGGTATCGAGAAAAAAAAATACTTTCCTTTTCTCCTTCTCGCAAGGCCCAACAAACTGGTGCGTCGGTAACTTACGAGATTTTTATACGTTTTGTGTTTTTCTCCAAGCAAACTCTTTTTTTTTTTAATTCACGACTTTGTGGTCGCACTGACCGTCGTGATAATTCGTCAATATATTTTCTTCTTAATATTTTGTTTTCGTAATAATATTAATATAAATCATGATTATATGTGGCAAAGACAAAAGCCAGTGGTGGAGAGAAAAACGAGTTGGTTCGAGACGAATGCAAGAAGACGTTGTTCGATGTGTTTAAGGGCCTGTGGACGCCATTTGCCATTCGTCATTCCTCCCTCCTTCTCCCCCCCCCTCCCTCTCTCTTGCTCTCGCTCGTTCTTTTGTGACAATCCACAGTAATGGGTTACTCTGCCATCTTTTACGTATTCTAAACGCCATACACAGACGCACATGGATATTAAATATTTGTATATATAAATATATGAAAGAGCTACTGCTGCGGCTTCATTGCATTACGAGCTGGTCAATGCACTCCTCGGCCGCATCTCTTCGTTTTTTTTTCAACACACTTTTTTACAGGGCACGCGCGTAGATCCTTCATGGGTCCTTTTCTTTGAGGCGCCCTCAGAACAGAAACCGGAATTATTTGTGCGAATAAGCCACGACGCTGCTGTATCTACAGATATAAATTTGAGTGTATGCGGTGCAGTACATTCGTACTTCGGTGAAGAATCCTAAAGAGGCTCCTCTTCTTTGCTACTATACTATAAGTTTCTCTCTGAAATGAGAGGAACAGGTTTTGTGCGTTCGAGGACTCAACATTGCCAATTCGACGCAGTTACTCCGGTCCCCACACAATTCACAAGATTTTTCCTTTTCTTTGCTTATTTTTTCTCCGTTTTTGGCGCTGCCAGAAAATTTACATTCACAAAATTCCTCAATCGATTTTTTACCACTTTTTTTTATTCTTCTTTCTGTCTTTTGCGATTTGTCGGAGTATTTTTCTTGTGCAATTTCTCTCCTCCAGGTTGGTCTACTTTGAAAAACTTGGCTGCGATGCATTTTTTCGAATTTTATTTCAATCGCGACGCTATAATTTTCTTTATTTGTTTCAACATTTTTTATGAGCTCCGGTGGCGAATATTCCGTTTATTTTTTTACGACGTCTTGATCCGCTGTAAGAAATTCCGTCATCGTTTTTATTCATTCTCCAATGCTCATCTCTCATTTTCCTGTCTCCTTTTTAAACCCGATTCGTCAGCGTTTTAACGCTCCGAGTTGTTTGTCCGTTAGCCAGTTGAATGCGAAAAATAATTTTGCTTGAAACTTATCAAATTTCGTGATCGTCGCTGCGTTCCAAAGTTTGCGTATTAAAAAAAAAAATAAAAAATCAACTACCAAAAGTACATGCGGCGAATTATTTCACGCGCTCGATTCGAACGACGACTGCGGGCAACTGACCAGCAAGTTTAGAATGTTCGAGGGTCGCGGATCCAAGTACCAAAATGGCTAAGATCGAAAAGTCGTTGAATTCGACTAAATATCCGCGACCTAAATCCTCGAAACTTTTTGCTTAAGATTCCAGAGCGAAAAGTTTAATTTTAGATATTGAGTTTAAAAATGCGATTAATTGAGGAGTCAAATTACTGGAATAGGGTGATTAGGATTCCGGTGCGGAAGGTCGAGCCTCAAAATGGCAGCAAAATGGCAGTAAAATCTCTGTCGTTCGCGGAACTACTGGTTATAGTCGTATGCGATTATTTTTGCATTAGCTTGAGGCCAAAGATGCGATGAGATTCTGCACATTTCGTAGCAGCCAGAGAAAGAGAGAGAGAGAGAGAGAGAGAGGGAGAGAGAGAGAGATTCCTCGCGCCTCGGCATATTATAATTGCAGCAGCAAGCGAGAGTCGAGAGGATCGGAGCGTCGAGTGTTATTCGATGTATGTGTGTATATAGATAAATAAATATATATATATACATATAAATATGTGTATATGTGTGTGTGTGTGTGAGTTCTCGGTCCGGACGCTATTAAACCAGTCACGATCGTCCGGCCTTGGATCCCAGTTGCACATATTGTGTCGCGGCTTCTCGCAGCGCTCGACGAGATCGTGCACACTGTACAGACTACAGACTCGGCCGAGTTTCTCTCCTCTCAGTTTCATACCTCCCTCATTTCTCTTCTCCTCTCCTCATATCTCTTGTTTCTCCATCCAGCTTGCTCCCTTTTTCTTCATACAGAATTACACACAGAATTCCATCATTACCCCCTTTTATCTTCAATAATTCAATCCAATGTTAAAAAAAAACACGATCTTACTCTCGAAATTCATGCAAATTTATTTTTCCAAAGAATCGAAAGAATAAAAAATGAATCGTGAAGTTTACAACTTTTCCATGATAATTTTATATTTATTTCTATATAATTATATATATATATATATATGATCATTAATTTATTTATTATTTATTGTTTATTTATTTCATTAATTTATTATAATTTACTTTTGTTTAATATTATTATCGTTACTATTTTGTTATTATTATTAAATCGTTAAATGAAATCAAATTATTAAAATTATTGAAAAAAAAAAATTATTATCATTATTGATTATTAACTTATATGATTAATTATTTATTTATTTTATTTGCTTCATTTATTTATTTTTCATTTAATTATATATATATATATATATATAATTTGATGGGATAATCATCCCATATAACATTTCATGCGAAAGAGACTTTGATTGAACGTGAATTATTCGGCGGGGTCTGTGGACTCTCGAAGGCGTGCGATAAAGTTTCTTCGAAGATGGTAAAGATCTAAGGAAAGTATGAAATGTACAAGTCGGTGTCGGGGTTGGAAATGTGCGAGGATTCTTGTGGGAGACGAAATGTTGCAGGTTTACGAGCGTCTGGGAGAATTTTCGGGTTTTACCAGGCAGTATTGATTGTGCGTGCGAGACTAGCGCCCTCTCTGTTACTCCGGCTCATTCGGCGGGTTCCCTCTTTGCTCTCCGCTCCTCCTGGCCAATCATTCGCCCTCGTTCGCCATCGCTTCTGCGTTATTTTCTCGTATATATGCACGGCTATGTAAACACATATAAATATCTATACGCACTTGTGTACAACGTGTATTTATATACATGTATTTGAGCGAGAGGGGAACTCGAGAGCTGAACTGTCGTCTGTTATGTCGTACGTCGTTGCAACCAGCAGAGTCAATGAGATGTACGATGCAGATTGACATAGGTCGGGCACGTTCAATGCTCTACATACATTTATGCTTTTTTATCAATTTTCAATATTTTTTTTTTTTTCAAACTTTCATATCTAACTCGTAGACGCCACACTGGTGCAAAATTGCATCCACGAAAATTTCAAGTATATAACAAGTTTTAAAAATTCCTTTCTTCAATTTGGCCACTTTTCGATGATAAAATTGAGTTTCTCAATTTTTGAAATTATTGCAATCGATTAGTCAGGATATTTTATCCCTAAAAAGTATGGTTTCGAGATTAATTTCGTAATCAGTTCGAACTGATCGAAGATTTTTGGGTCTCTGGCGTTTAATTAGTTGATTAATTAGTTATATAATGATACCCATTGATTATTCGATCTGGAGGACTCTGAAGAATATGGGCAACATTTGCATTGCGGTTGACAGAGGCCCCGGAACAGGTTGAGCTAGATTCGGCGAAGAGGGATTAGAAGTTGAATAGAAGGGTCAAGGGAAAGAGTGTAAACGTTGGGTCTCGCTTGCAAGGTGTTTCGGGCCTAAATTTCGTAGCTATCATTTGTTCAGGACGAGCAGATGTTGGTTAAATACTTTCTTCAATATATTTTCTAAGCCATACAGGCGATGGCAAAAGTTAAAGAGGTTCGTAGAGCGTTAAATGGTGGAGAGAAAAGTTTCGAGTTTCGATTTTTAATCGGGTTTTTTAGTAATTGAGAAATTAATTAGGCAGCCAATGCGGTGAAGCGAGGACGGTTCGTCGGAGGAGCGAGCGCTTTCTCGAGTGAGTTAATTGATTAATTTATTATTTTTGGTCTACAGATTTTTCTCTTTTGCTCGGACGATCTTGGTCGAGTCCCCGGAAATCGAGAAACTTTTGCTCCATCCTGTATATACAGAAAGGAGCGAATGACTGGATGAACCTGCCGAATGTAGCTCAAAGTCAAGCGATTCTCTGAGAGCTCTGTGCGACCTTGGTCACACAAGAACGCGCACCACCTTAATTCTCAACCCCGACGTCGCCACTATCGGTCACCCCCTCATTCCGTACACACCCAAGCATCCCTTTACTTTGTATACATACTCTTCTATTTTCCACCTGCCTTCGGGTCCACCACAAATTACTCCGACCTCAAAACTCCAGCAACGACATTTACGTGAACTATTTGTGGCAGGTTGGATGCTTTTTGGCCACGAGGTGATAATGGATTTCTTCGACATTACGAAAAAATTGTTTTCGCGTCGCCCATTCTTTTTCTCCGGCATTATTTCCTTTTAACAAAAGCCAAAGATGCATTTTTGTGCACTATGAAAAAAAAAAAGAAAATTATGATTCATTTATAACGAGAGACAAATTCATGATCACGTGGTTTACTCAATTTTTCACGAAATGCGAATAGAAATAAATAGATAGAATGAATGCGCACAGGTGTATATTTGGGGAATATGCACACGCGTGAATTTTGTGCATAGAGGGGACTCTAAGCGTCCTTAGTTCTCGGTCGGTTCGGCCTTGAGACGCAGCGATGCTCAATCTAATGCGAGTTCTCGTCTCATCTCTCGACCCTGCCATTCCCAATATCCCCTCCCTGCTCTTGCTTCCTCGCTCTCGACCATTCTCGCGACCGGAAATTGCAATTTCACCAACGGCAGTGAACTTTCGATGTCGATGGACCAGTTTCCACCCGCAGACATATTCATGGCCGAATTTGATAGCACGACATAGATCGAGGCAATCAAAATTTATCCTCAAATTGAAAAAAAAAGAATAAATTTATATTTTTATTTGTTGGATGAAATTCCGAGTAAAATTTCCTAGGAATTGAGCAAGTAAATGAAAAAATATTCAACAATATTTTTCTGGGAGATGAACGAGAAGAATATTGATTAGATTATTCTTCAAAAAGGTATATGAAAGGCGAAGATAATCGTGCGATTAAAAATATTGCATTAAATCCACGAAAATATTTCGTATCGGTCTCGATGAGACTTTCCATTTTTTCTTGCCCTCTCTGTCTCATGTACATGTAAATAATCGTGATCGAGTTACGAGGTTGGCGAGAGACTGGAAAATATGTTTTACCTCGTTCGTGAATCTCGTTAGGCATCCCGCTCGTAACGAGAAGTCAGAGACGACGAATAAGAAAAAAAAAAGGCGAGAGGGAGAGAGAAAATGAAAGAGATCGGTGGAAAAAAATTGCGCGACCAAGAAATGAAGATAGACCGGGGGGGGGGGGGGGGGGGG
>JAPYYS010002272.1:0-17600 GCA_030522525.1 Campopleginae sp. 14b
AACTAATGTCAACACGATACATTTGCGACGGAACGAACCCTGTACAACACGTTAATGATAAAGCAGAATGTGAAGTCCAATTACACACAAACCCACAATTTGAAAATCTCGAACTTTGCGGCATTCGTCTAAAGACTCTCAGTCAAACATACGCGAAATAGCATTATCAACGGAAAATCTCATAGAGCGAGAACGAAGTACACCAAGAGCGATTACGTATTATAGAGAAATCATACCATAAAACTTATGCTAATCTAACATTCTTATCACTCACTAATAAAGGGAATCAACAGAATCCCCATTTTATTCTTTCTTCCGCTTAAGCCCAACAACAACATAAAATAAAAAGGCCCATGTTCTTTTTCATAACAACACTCGACGCAGTTCATTGAGCCCATGACACCGAACCAAGATCCATCCCCATCACTAATAACATGTCATACCCACTAACCACCAGCGAACTAATCAAATTTAGTATGTTTCAGAATCTTTGGAAATTTAGGTACAATACCCATCAGGAAAATATGAATCAACAATTGAAAAACCAAAATTCAAAAGGAAGTATCATCTAAAAGGAAGACTCATTCGGAATTGAAATCAGGACAGAGCAATAACAACACTCAAAACCAGTGGAAGGAAAACTTATAAAGAGGAAACGACCAATAAAGCAAGGAAAACCAACCATACGTAACCATCAACTGATAACGATAAATAACAACAACCATACCTATCCAAATAACGCCCCACCCCTACTAACCGGAACCACGAACCGGAACTCATGAACAACACAAAATTTATATAGAGTCACACTCGAAAGTAACACCTTGTACAACCTTTCTTTATATAGAATCACGAAAACAACAAATTTGTAACCTACGATGCGAAGCATCGTTTTGTAAGAGGGGGAGTGTCACGGCAGCACCCTTCATATTCTTTTCCAAACTCTTTCCCACATTCGTACCCGATACCCTACATCCGTTTAACTCTTTCTCACACTCAAACTCCTAGCTTAGCATCCTAATCTTATCACCGCATTCCTCAGCACCTTCTTTGTCCCACGAGCCTCAACTTCTCCTCCGCTTCATCTCCCTACTACTACTTCACCATATCATTCTCCTTTATTCTAATCCTCGACTCCTCAGTTCATCACCATCATTCGAACCACTTATACCTCGTGCACTCCCCTACTTATTATTAAGTGTCAATATACTTTGTTATTAACCAAACTCTAGTCTTTTACCATCATTATTATTTATTACCCCTTCCGACCCTCGACCATCACACAAAATAATAAAAGTTCCGCACCTTGTAATATAAAATTTCGTATAACACGCGTACGAAAAACTTTTGCGTTCTAGTGTTATAATGTACTGTCATGATACATGATTTTTTTTAAATACTTTTTCGCATTATATTCATATCTTCATGATAATTAATTCATTAACGGTAACTACTTAGATTATTTTTTTTTGTTAACAAGTCATTTTTCAATATATTATAATAAAATTAGATTGTCGCCTAAACACCGATGTGGCACCAAAACTGCTTCGAGACTCTTCTACTCTTTCCGCGCTTTCTGAAAGAAATAAAAAATGTTTTGTATCCATGAATTCTAAGTTCATTAAGTCTTTATATTTTTCTAATTAGTTTTTATTCGAACATTTACTTTTTTCGGCGTGCAGGTTATTTAATGCATCGATTCCGTGTCCATAGGATCGCTGTCGCCGAGTTGTATAGATGATACCTGTAGAAACGGAATTTTATCGAAATTTATCACACCGACAACTCTGACAGAGCAGCCAGTTCGCAGTCCCGATGGAATGTCATCGAAACTGGCTACACGTATAGCCAGTTTTGTCTTTCCATCAGTAATCGCTCCGCCCCGATATGCCGAATCGCCATTTTTGCGAATCGTCATTTTAATGCTCATTTTCAGCCATCCTGCGATTTCTGTAATCATAATGAAATATACTGCTTTGTAATTATTATTGTCATTTTCATTTAATTCGTATAAATGAATTCTTTTCTATAATAGAAGAAAAAAAAATTTCATCGTGTAAACGTGAATAATGAAAATAACTACCAATTTTTCGTCCTGCCATATCGCCAAGCTCGGACCATTGAACGATTGTTGAGGGCATTTCGATTTTGGAATTGACTCCGAAAAACCCCCTCTCTCCTTGCATCGTTGTCTGGTGTTGAATCGACAGCTCGAAGGGGGTGTTGCCTGTGTTGTATATGGGCTTCGTGATCTCTTTTGCCACGGCTCCGTTCAAATAAATTATCTGCAACAAAGATTAAAAAATATTAATTATCCCCATGCCGTTATTCGTCAAAGTATTGTAAAATTACTCAAAACAAGGACAAATAAATGACAAAAAAAAACATATTCGACCGACCTTATTCATTTCCACGATGGCAGCGACTCGTTCAATCTGGCCCTACCAAACCAAATACTGAATTCTCCTGCCTGCGTCATTGTTTAATACAAATTTGAACAGCTGGAAGTTCCGCTTGGCACCGACGACCCTCGGGGCTTGCACGGCATCGACGTAGGCCAATATTTCGCTGCAATAAACAAATAATAGATTATCAAAATTTGAGTGTGTAAAATTGGATAATAAAGGGATATAATATAATTAAAAACTCACATCGTGTCGTCTGGACACGCGATCGCGTCGATCGTTTCGCTGTTTGTAAAATGTACGCTCCCAGAAATTTTTGTCGGTGTCGCTCTTTTTTCCATTAAGACGCTGCCGTGTTTATCCGTTGAAGACGCTGCAGAAGTCTGTTTCTTCGGTGCCATGCTGTACCTTGGTTTCAAATATTTCTCGGATTTCAATTATGCGTCTATTCACAAGGACGAATGTGCGTCCCGCCTCTCCGACGGCGTACGATGTAGTTGATGATTGAACCGTCAATTCGAAATCAGCTACCATGGTAACGCAAGAACAATCGCATGAGCACACAGATACACGCAACTGTCAAAGTGACAGCCGTAACTTTCAGTCTGAACAGTATCCAAATTCGAGATTTCCAAGCAACTAATCACAGCACGATTAAAAAGCTAACAATGGATTCGATATTTCGATACATTTGAGCCCATGAACTTTTTATTAGAGGAATTCAAATAAATATGAACCGACAGTCATCAAATGAGGTCAGTACTTAGTTGGTCGAATGCTTAGCCATGCACTGGCTGGCGTATTTATAGCTAAGCAAACAGAATCGCTGAACAGTTTTCCATGAGTTTCTGAGGGTCTGATAGTAGGTGAGGCTGAAGTGTTGGAAAGGAATCGTAAAAACCCAAAAGGATATAAGATAGGAAAGATATATAATTCAATAAATAAATATTCAGACACTATAAAACGGTATTTTTTTATAAATTCATTTATTCAATTTTCGAATGTTGACATTTCTTTTTTTAACTTCAAAAAATTCGTCCCTTGTCTCTGTTGACGTCCATCAGAACTAAGTCGCCCTCTGCCCATACGCTGTCTGCTGACCATGTACCTTTCCGTTCCTCCAGTCGAGTCGTTGATTTTTCCTTGTTTCCCATCCATATCCATTCCAATTTGTATAATTTTTCAATCCGTCTCCCGTCCATGTATTATAGTTCCCCCAATATTTGCCCATCCCGTGTCCGAACGTATGTTTTGGTCGATAAAATTTATTTTGAATGTAGCCCCACTCTCCTTGTCCCTGTCTTTGTCCATGTGCCCACCCCCTTGTCCTGGTTCATTCTCCACCCCGCGTTTTCGTTGTTCTCCCCACCATCTTTTTTGTCCCTCTGTATTCCCCCTCCATCGTCGTTGTCTTTGTCTGCTTCCCTGTGCCCACCTTTGTTCTTGTACTTGTTGACCCCAGTATCTTTGCTGTCCCCGTTGTCCTTGTCTCTGTCCATATGCCCACCCTTATCCATACTGACCTCCCCATTGTTGTCTTGGTCTTCGTTCGTATTGGTTTCCCCACTCTTGTCGTTGTCCTTATCCGTCGTCCTTCTGTTCCTTTCCGTTCAAAGATTTCTTTATGCTATAGTTTTGTTTCATTTTGTTTATTGTTTTGTTTAAAATCATTATTTTTTCCTCAAATTCTTCTATCTTTCCTTCCGTTCCTCGAATCTCTTCTCTTTTCTTCTGTCTATGACGATAATTCCCGTCTATTTCTTTTCTCGTCTCTCCTTTTTTTCTCTCTTTCTCTCTATCATTGTCTCATTCCATTTCCCTTCAAACATAAACAGGGTTTTATTATAAATTCATTTATCTTGATCATCAAATTTCATTCATTATATTATAATTATTTCATGGCACTTACTTATCCCAATTTCGTAGGGTACTCTACCCAATCAAAGGCATATCGCGTATGGATACCAGAATCACGAAAAATCGTAGTGAGTCGAGATGTAAAGTTCGTGAGTGGAATGGGGGTCAGTCAAGAATATCAAGAGTTTTGGGAGCGCGAAATAACAGCGAATGAACGTGAGTTGGAACGCATGCAGAATCAGGATCAACGGAGTACTATCAAACGACAACAGCAAACGGAGTTGCCAGAAAGAGCGTCGGAGCGAATAATTAAACGTAGAGCATCGGAAGGCGATTCTCCAGTATCAAATAGGCTCCGAAATGCAAAACGCGGAAGGGGACGGCCAATATTGGAACGGTCGGGATCAGTCGGAAGACCAAGGAATACCAACCGGCGGCCAATCCTGATGACCGCGAAATTGGCGACGAAGCCACCGAGGTCGAGGTTTCACCCGAAGGTGGTCGTGAGGACGCGGAGGTTTTTGCAGAGTGCAACTTAACGGTGACACACGATCCAATCACTGGGCAAGAAGCGAGTCAAACAAAGGACATACAAATTTGGGAAGAGGCTTTCGAAGATGAATACTTGGCGCAAATCCGTAACGCTACTTGGGAAATCGTGCCAAGACCCCAGAAGCGAAAGGTTATCGGGAGTAGATTCGTGTTTGTGACCAAAGACAACGGAATAACCGCGAAGAAGAAAGTGCGTCTCGTGGCAAAAGGCTGTTCACAACGTCCAGGGGAGGACTTCCAAGAAACGTACTCTCCAGTTGCTAGATTAACGTCGATAAGATTGTTAACGGCGTTAGCTGCAGAATTTGGTCTGCAAATGTATCAAATGGACGTGGTAACGGCTTATCTCAATGGAGAATTGAAAGAAGACAAGTACATGGAGGTGCCGGAACAGTTACGAGAAATGTTAGCGAAGATTGCATCAAAACAACAAGTCGGTTCGAGTGCGGAATTAATTCGGAGCGAGGACGTGAAAAGGACATCATCGTGTTGGCTGACAGAGCTAAATAAACATCAGGATAGCGTTCGCTTGCTGGAAAAGGCACTATACGGGCTAAAACAATTGGGGCTCCAATGTACCGTAAATTATCAGCGAAATTGGAGCAATTGGATATGCAACCAACGCAACAAGACGCATGCATGTATATATCAAAGAAGGGCAAATCCATGATGATAATAACTATTTACGTCGATGATATTCTAGTGTCAAAAAACAACATGAGATGGTGGGAGCAAGAGAAAAAGTCCCTGGCAGAAACATTCGAGAAGAAAGATCTGGGACGGGCAAATCGATGTTTGAGTTTCGAGTTTTGTCAAAACAACAAAGATCACAGTGTTTGTATTACGCAGCGCCAGTATACCGAGGATATATTAGACTGGTTCAGCATGCAAGATTGCAAAGTGGTCAACACACCTATCGACACAAGCGTACAACTAACAAAACCAGAAGGGGCAAACGAGGAGTTAATGCAAAAATACCCGTATCAACGTCTCATCGGGGCTTTAATGTATCTTGCCGTTTCAACGAGACCTGACATCGCTTTTGCGGTAAACTTCTTGAGTCAATTTAATACGAACTTCGCCGTCGAGCATTGGGTTGCGGTGAAAAGAATTCTCAGATATTTGAAGGGAACGGTAGGCTACGGACTAAAATATCAAGGGACGAACGAGCAATTATATGGAGTAGTCGACGCAGACTGGGGATCTAACACGGTCGATCGTCGATCATATGCGGGATATGCTTTCATACTCGCAGGAGCAGCGATATCTTGGGAAGCACGAAAGCAACGTACTGTAGCACTGTCGAGCGTGGAGGCAGAGTATATGGCAATTTCGGAAGCCACCGAGGAAGCGATTTATCTCCGAGGTATATTACAAGAAGCACAGTGGTTGCGAGAAAAAACTACAATCTTTAACGATAGCCAAGGGGCACAGCGATTGTTGTACAGCAAAACAATACACCACGCAAGAACCAAGCATATTGACTTGCATCATCACTTTATTCAAGAGCGGTGTGAATCTGGAGAAATTGAGCTCCAATACACACCAACAAATGACATGCCAGCAGACGTATTGACGAAAACATTACAAGTGTAAAATAAGTTTGGGCATGGTTGATTTAAACGACTTAGATAGTTCGAGCCGACGACTTCGAGGGGAGGTGTCGGCGATACGAAGTTCATGACTCGGCATACGGAGAGCTAGCTCGGTCACCTGGGATGTAAATACAAGAGCGATCGAGAATTACCGAGAACGGGAGCGACAGTATTGCCTGGGCCGTTCCGGCGTGTATTACCGAAATAAATAATTATCCTATCGAACCTGTGTCTTCTATAAACTCATTATAACCACTAACAATTAATCTGGGTGTCCAACGTTTCCTTTTTATCTGCCTATCCAGCGGTTTTCCGGGGAACGAGATTCTCTTAGCTGCTATTTAAGGAAACGGCTACGTATGAATAAATTTTTTTTAAAAATTCAAGGTATACTCACTCGAGGGCTATATTTCTCTCCGGGTCTGAGTGTCTTAATCCCCAACAAGGTTGGATTACTCGTATCAAAACAAGCTCCGTAAACACCTTCGCTCAGTCTCAATTATTCTGTGGAATTTATGATTGAGCTTTATACATATTTTTGTTTCCTCTCCTGCTAATAATTCACGTATGGCTTGAATTATAGAGTCTAAGCTAAATATCGAATATAATCTCCGTCCGAAAACTTGCCTTTCCGTGCAAGAAGAGCCTCGTACAATCTATCATAATAACCATTATAATCGGTGTCGTTTCCTCATAGTACGCTCTCATTATCATTATTTTATTAAGTAATGCGTTTAACTTCAACTGTAAAATTTCAATTAATTAAAGTAAATAATTAAACATAATAAATGAATTGAATAACGTATTAATCAATACACTTTCTAGAGCTTTTTTCAAGGTATTAAGGATTCATGCCAAGTAAATAGTAAGGGGAGCGAAAAAAAATTTAAAAAAATGATAAAAAAATCTTTGCATAAGGCTGAGTCACGGTCTTGCCGCTTCTTATAGGTGGATGTGTATTTCATTATAGTATGATAATATTATATTATTTTATATTAAATCCATCTACCATGCCTTCCCCTTCCCCTCAGTCTGAAGGGGCAGGGAACAAAAGAAATAGAGAGAGCTCGTCCTCTCCAAAAAGCGATAATCTGGGCAAGGTAACAAATGACCCGGCTAAATCTTTAAGTCGAGACACGATGATTCCGATACAAGTAGCTAGCCAACTCGAAAATCGGTATCAGCCAAATGCTGCTGGTCCTTTCCTGGTCCAGGTTATGGACATTACGTCTGGAAATAAGTTGGGAAATCTTCATCCAATGTCTATCGGGAAAGCCTTTGCGGCATATAATAATGATCTGGAGGAAAGTAAACCATCGGGAAATGATCGAATTAGTCTCTTTTTTAAGAGTTTTGAAGTTGCAAACAATTTGGTCGATTCCGGGATTCAAAATATCAATCCAAACTGGATCGCGCTTATTCCGACCCATAAAGTTTTGACAGCGGGTTTGGTTAAGGGGGTGGACCTCGAGTTATCATCCCAAGATATCTTGGACGGTCTCAGAGTATTTCCTCCTAAAATTAAAGTCATTCAGATTGATCGCATTACTAAAAACCTCAGCTCCGTGGACGCCGAATCCTCTCCGAGTAAAAAAATGGAACGTATCCCTACTACCTCGGTAAAAATTTATTTTGAAGGCAACATTCTACCAAATTGGATCTCCATTTGGTTTGTTAGACGCGAGGTGAAGCCGTTCATACCAACCACTAAGATATGCTTTAATTGCTTCATTTTCGGCCATGTCAAGGACCAATGCAGAAGCAGGGGCGCCAGATGTACAAAGTGCTCAGGGAACCATAGCTTCTCGGAGTTCACGGAAGACAATGTTTTCTGTCGCAACTGCTTGGGAAATCATCCTCCGCTCTTTAAACAATGTCCAGCTTTCTTGTTCCATAAAAAAGTAAACGAATACAGAATCATCAATAATATCTCTTTTAAAGAAGCCAGGTCTCATGTGAGAGCAGCGAAAAACGCGAAACCGAGACTTCAGCTTGGTAATCTCTATCACAATTTTCTCCCCTTAATTAGTCATCATTGGGATGAGGCCTCGGAGTCTGTGGAAGCTCCCATTCATCCTAATCCTCCTCTGTTTGACTCGGAGAATGCCGATTCTCCTTTGGTTTTAGGATCCCAGCCTTCCTCTTGCACTCCGTAAAAGATCAACAAGCATATTAACCTCCATAAAATTTGTGATGTATTCAAACCATGTAAACGACCTTAAGGGTAAGGTTGGCAACACTGTCAGAGTTTAAGTTTGAGCGAGAGACTCGAGACTCGTCATAGTCAGTCGTTAATCGCCTTTTGCTGGTACTGGTCCTTTCTGCACTGTTAATTATAACTAAGACTATACTTTACAATAAATCAAATCCCATTATATATTACACTCTCCCATGCCACTACGTTACATTGGCGACGAGGATTAAAAGAAAGTGAAACGTGATATGGAGTAACGACGATAAGAAAAAATTAGTTTATTTTTCATTTTTATATAAAATAAACGGAAAAACTTCGAAGAAAAAGGTTTTCTTACGACAATCATGGGATCAAAAGAGGAATTGGAAAGAAGGCAAAACATGCGGAACAGGAAAGTTTTAAGGAAAACTCCTGGAGCAGCAAAGATTGCTCCAAGCCCAGCAAAAGGAGCAAGTAAAGAAAAAGGAACAATTCGACATCGAACGGCAGCAATTCGAAGCCGAACGACGCCAGTTCGAGATCTCAAGGTCGAGCGCTCGAATGGAAACAATAACACCGACAGACCAGGTATCGAACATAAATTTTTTTTCTACCATTGGTGCCTTGTCGCAATTTCGTATTGTCGAAGATTGGGACATATACGAAGAGCGTCTCAATCAATATTTAATAGCGAATAAAGTTGCTGAAGACCGTTGGGTAGCTGTTTCGATAACCTTGGTGGGCCAAGAAGCATATAAAGTTTTGAAAGATCTGTGCGATCCACATCTACCGTCAACAAAACCGTTTTCTGAGCTGTGCGAAATTCTAAGAAAGCAATTTGGTCCGAGGGTCACGGCTTTCAAAGATAGAAGAGAGTTTTTTGAAATATGACTCAAGGCGATTCGCAGTCGGTAAACTAGTGGTATGCCCGAATAAAGAAAAAAGCGTCTAATTGCAAATTTGGATCTTTATTAGACGACAAAATCAAGGATGGTTTTGAAACTGGTCTGAAAAGTGGGCCTGTGTTGGACAAGGTGTTCGAACAGAGTCCAACAGCTACGCTACACGAAATTCTCGAGGTGGCGAGAACGAAAGAGGCATCGCTGGCGGTACATCGAGGCCGGGTGCATCGGAGCTACACAAAATTCAATCGAGAGATCTGAAGGGGCCGAAGAAATAGTATATTACGCTACTAGGGAGGGAAGTAGGCCATTTCAAACCGCGTGCAAGATGCCCGTGTAGCGTATACGATTTTTCACCACACCTCTAACGGAAAGTTCGAAACGTGGTTGAAAAATGATTTAAAAAAATCAGCTTGACTGTGAAATTAAATGTCATCCTCTGCCCGTTGCATTTGTTTTTATATTATAGAGATTTGGCAGCTACATATATACAGGGTGATTCATAAAGACCTTCGGACCGAATAACGCCGGGTCCGGGACGATATTTTAAACATTCTTACTCAAGGATTTTGAAAAATTTCAATTAGTTTTTAAATGGCAAGCGATAGAACTTGCTTTTTTAGAGCCAATCACAAGACTTTATTCCATAATCATGGGCGAAAAATTGGGGTGGGATTATCGAAGACTCATGCTCGCATTCAGAGCTTAGATCTTTGTCTTTTGTTTGGGAGGCAAATGTCACACGAAGCGCCTTCCGCGAGCAGCTTTCTTTCTTTTGTGTGACGTTAGCGGCGTATTCAAAAGAACGCAATGACAAAAATAAATTTCCTTCAATCGACCGAACTTTCGACCGATGAGATGTTACCCCCAATCAATTGGTGCGAGAGCTTCTCAAATATGAATATGTGTTTTTTCTACTCTTTGTATTTATCATTTGGAACCGGCATAGTTTTTTTTTATCGTTCAAAATCTTTGGCGAATAATCATCGCACAAAATCAAAAGCTTCTACCGGAAGACGAGAACAGAGGCATGAATAAATACAAGGACGAAAAATGACGAGGACGAGGAGGGGGACGAGGATGTGGACGAGATCAAGAGGACGATGACGAAGCGGACGAGACGAAGGGGACGACGATGAAGCGGACAAGACAATGAGGACGACAAGGACGGGGATGGGGACGAGGACGGAGACGAGGACGAAGACAAAGATGAGGACGGGGATGAGGACGACGACGGGGTCGAGGAGGGGAATGAGGATGAGGACGACGACGAAGAGGACGAGATCGAAAGGACGATCACGAAGCGGACGAGACAAAGGAGACGACGATGAAGCGGACAAGACGAAGAGGACGACGACGAGGATGAGGGAGAGGACGGGGATGAAGACGAGGACGCAGATGAGGACGGGGACGAAGACAAGGACGGGGACGAGGTCGGAGACGAGGACGAAAACGGGGCCGAGGAGGGGGACGAGAATGAGGACAACGACGGGGACGAGGACGGAGACGAGGATGAGGATGAGGACGACGACGGATAGGACGAGACGAAGAGGACGACGACGAGGATGAGGACGAGGACGGGGACGGAGACGGAGACGAGGACGGGGACGAGATTGGAGACGAGGACGAAAACGGGGACGAGGACGAGGACGGAGACGAGGACGAAAACGGGGACGAGGACGAGGACGGAGACGAGGACGAAAACGGGGACGAGGACGAGGACGGGGACGGGGACGGGGACGGGGACGAGGACGAGGACGAGGACGAGGACGCAGACGAGGACGGGGACGAGATTGGAGACGAGGACGAAAACAGGGACGAGGACGGAGACGGGTACGAGGAGGGGGGCGAGAATGAGGACAACGACGAGGACGAGGACGGAGACGAAGATGAGGATGAGGACGACGACGGAGAGGGCGAGACGAGCGGACGAAACGAAGAGGACGATGACGAGGACGCAGACGAGGACGGGGACGAGGACGAGGACGGAGACGAGGACGAGGATGGGGACGAGGACGAGGAGGGGGACGAGAATGAGGACGACGACGGGGACGAGGAGGGGGATGAGGACGAGGACGAAGACGAGGATGAGGACTGGGACGAAGAGGCCGACGGCAAAGAGGACGAGACAAAGATAATGACTACGAGGACGAGGACAAAGACGAGGAGTCGTCTCCAACTTCGACTGGAAAACATTCCCGATTCTTATCCAAATAACGTTTGGTGTTCTTAATATAGAGAATATAGCACTAACAATTGTCGTCATCTATCGTATAATCGGAGCTGATCTCGAAAAAAAAACACTCGCTCTGAGAAAACTTCATGCTAAATATCTGAATGATAATACGACCGTCTATCATAAAGCACGCACGTATAACCTTTGTTCAGTTCGAAGCGCATTTCTGACGTTCTCTAATCGAGTGCATTCTGTGTGTTTCCGTCAATTTAAATTATTTCTCTTTCCCCGAAAGCGCCACCATTCAGTCATTTATCGTGCAATAGATTTTTTGTTGAGTCAAGGACGTTATTGAAATCAAGTCATTTTTTTTAATTGTCCAAATTTGTAAAATAAAATGGCGCACTACGAGGCCGGTAAGTACGCCAACATGATCATTGTGTATGTGGAGGTACAATTCAATGCGTATGCTGCTGTGCGCCTTTATTCGGCTCGATGGCCAGATCGACGGCTCCCTAGTGATCGCGTGATAACCGCAGCGTTCCAACGTTTTTCCGAAACTGGGAATGCAGCTCCAAATAAAAAAACCTGTGGGCGAGCAAGAACGGCTCGCACGGTGCGAGTCGAAAAAAGGATTTTGGAAATGTTCCAAATTCAGCCGACCTTGAGTATCCGGGATGTTGCCAGGGCGCTGAATCTAACCTATGGCACGGTTCAACGAACGTTGAAAGAAGAAAAGATGCATGCGTTCCATTATACGCGAGTGCAGCACCCGGAGCCGGAAGATTACGTCTCCAGACTTGATTTTTGTCGCTTTTTAGTGAGATCAGAAGAAGAAAATCCCGCGTTTCTGTCAAACATTATTTTTTCGGATGAATCCAGATTCGGTCGGGATGGTATGTGGAATCACCACAATTTCCATCACTGGGCTGATAAAGGTGCCAATCCCTGTGTCACGTCTCAGGGGCATCATCAACGACGATTTCCCTCAATAAATTTATGGGCTGGGATTTACGGAAACCTTCTGGTCAGTACATAATTTGAATGGCACTTGAAATTTCAAGAATTTTAGTACGTCGATATTGTTTTCTTAAAATTTTCATCAGAACCGTGTATCGATATGATAGATCTTTTTATACTAGCTAGATCATATAATATGTTTCCGTGCGATTTTTCTGAACAATTTTATTGGCCTCCACGTTGACCTGATTTAAATCCGCTCGATTTCTTTTTGTGGGGTCATATAAAATCAGTTATTTATCGTGAACCTATACAAAATCGAGCGGACTTGGAAACTAAAATCGATGCAGAAATTCGGACTATAAATCCGGAAATGCTTGAACGATGCAGCAGCGAACTGCTGAGACGGGCACGCTGTTGCATCGAAATGGGAGGCGGCCACTTCGAGCAGTTCCGCTGAAAAATTGAGAAACACTGTTTCTTTTCGTTGATGCGATACAAATGCAAAAAAATATCGAATAAATACAAATAAAACGAATGATTAATTCCTATTTGTTTTATTAATGTTTTTGGTGGGTTGACACAAAACAGCTCCGGAATTCATTGAAACAGTTACCGACAGCTTGGTTTCCGTCACCGACGACGTTTTTGTTTTTTCTTTGTCGCCGTCTACATTTCATTTCTCGTATTCACCCTCTTTCTTGTTGTCACCCTCGTCTCCGCATCTTCGTTTCCAGGTTATTCCATGTCACCACCATCTTCTTCGGCTTCTCCGTGCGTTTCCTGCCATTCCTCTTCGCCTGGTTCTCATCGTCTCGCCCCCCTCCGCGTCCTCATCGTCATCCCACCCTCGGCCTCGTCTTCGTCCTCGTCCCTGTCCCCATCCTCGTCCTTGTGCTCGTTCTCATCCTCGTCGTCGTCTCCTTCGTCTCCTCCGTCGTGTCGTCCGCTTCATCTTCACCTCTTCGTCTCATCCGCTTCGTCGTCGTCCTCTTTGTCTCGTTCGATTCGTCGTCATCCTCATCCTCGTCCCCTCTTCGTCCTCGTCCTCGTCCTCGTCCCTGTCCTTCCCAGCTTCGTCCTTGTCCCCGTCCTGTCCTCGTCGTCGTCGTCGTCCTCGCCCTTGTCCTCGTTCTGGTCTTCGTGCTCGTCCTCTTTCTGTCCTCGTCCCCGTCGACGTCCTCATTCTCGTCCCCCTCCTCGTCCTCGTCCTCGTCACCGACCTCGTCCTCGTCCCCGTCCTCGTCCTCGTCTCCGTCCTCGTCCCCCTCCTCGCCCCCGTCTCCGTCCTCGTCCCCGTTTTCGTCCCCGTCTCCAACCTCGTCCCCATCCTTGTCTTCGTCCCCGTCCTCATTTGCGTCCTCGTCCTCGTCCCCGTCCTCGTCCTCGTCCTCGTCCCCGTCCTCTCTCTCATCCTCGTGGTCGTCCTCTTCATCTCGTCCGCTTCATCGTCGTCCTCTTTGTCTCGCCCGCTCCGTCATCGTCCTATCCGACTTCGTTCCCGTCCTCGTCTCCGTCCTTGTCCCCGTCCTCGTAATCGTCGTCGTCCTCTTTGTCTCGTTCGGTTCGTCGTCATCCTCATCCTCGTCTCCTCTTCGTCCTCGTCCTCGTCCTCGTCCCTGTCCTTCCCAGCTTCGTCCTTGTCCTTGTCCTGTCCTCGTCGTCGTCCCCGTCATCGCCCTTGTCCTCGTCCTTGTCTTCGTGCTCGTCCTCGTCCTGTCCTCGTCTTCGTTCTCGTTATCTTCGTCGTCTTCGTGCCCGTCCTCGTCCTCGTTATCTTCGTCGTCTTCGTGCCCGTCCTCGTCGTCGTCCTCTTCGTATCGTCCGCTTTATCGTCATTCTCTTCGTCTCGTTCGTTTCGTCGTCATCCTCATCCTCGTCCCCTCTTCGTCCTCGTCCTCGTCCTCGTCCCTGTCCTGTCCTCAGCTTCGTCCTCGTCCCTGTCCTGTCTTCAGCTTCGTCCTTGTCCCCGTCCCCGTCCTGGCCCTTGTCCTCGTCCTGGTGTTCGTGCTCGTGCTCGTCCTGTCCTCGTCTTCGTCTACGTCTTCGTCCTCGTGCTCGTCTCCGTCCGGTCCTCGTTTCGGTCCTGTCCATGTCCTCGTCCCCATCCTGTCCTCGTCCTGGTCCCCGTCCTCGTCCCCGTCCCTGTCCTCGTCCTCATCATCGTCGTCATCCTCGATGCATCCTCGTCGTCGTCCTCTTCGTCTCGTCCTCTTCGTCTCGCCCTCTTCGTCTCGTCCTCTTCGTCTCGTCCTCTTCGTCTCGTCCTCTTCGTCTCGTCCTCTTCGTCTCGTCCTCTTCGTCTCGCGTCTCGCCCGGTTCGTCATTGTCCTGATCATCGTCCCCCTTCTCGTCTTCATCGCTGTCCTCGTCTTCGTCCTCGTCGTTATTGAAGTCGTTATCGGTTTCTTCTCGGTATGCGTTGAATTGGACTTGTTCCTGGCTGATAAATCTCCGCAAAGGACTGGTAAATTGCATTATATTTCCAATTGATGAGCGATTTTCACGGTCTGCTTCCGATCTCCAGCTCCATTTTCATCGGTTTACACAATTTATGCATGATATTGCGCACTATACTACATTTTTGAAACTGCTTCTCACCATTCCCCATTTTCCCTTTGATGAAGAATTCGACAAATCAGACAATGTCGTGCAGAGAAGATACGGTGGAAGACCACTATTGCAGCATCAACGGTCAGTAATTGACGTGCCTGATGTACAGCATCACTGGTCAGATGCTCCAGACCCACATCAAAAAGTGATTCACCCAATCCACCCAAGATCAATTCATTAAGAGGTGTGCGCTGTACACAGTCCATATAACAGTGAGAAAATCGCAGCTACAAAAGTTTCGATAGTCCAAAACAAGTTCACGTTCCGCATGCAAAGTGAGCATCGTCGCTCTCGTAGTGCAGAATATCCTGAACCCACGCTCAAACCTAATCGCATCTCCGTTTCTGAACTCCATGAACCAGAGGATGTAACCTAGTCGCGGGCTAAACAAATGTTGTGACGATGCTACTGCTATCCCACAATCGCCTGCGAATCTCGGTCGAATTTGGTCGTGGATAAAACTCTGTCTGCCTAAAAATCTCGGTGTCTAACCCACGTTGAAAAGCGGTTCACTCAATTCAGCTGAGATCAGTCAAGCGGAAGGTGAGTACTGTACGCAGTCCATATAGCGGTAAAAAATTTGCGGCTCAAAAAGCTCGGGTAGTCTAGAACGAGTCTCAATTGTGCATGCAGTGTGAGCATCTTCGCCCTCAGAGGGCAGAATTTCCGTAACCCACGTTTAAACTGGAATGCACCTCCATTTTGGCACTCCATGAACCAATGGATGCAATCTAGTCGCGGGCTAAACAAATGTTGTGACGATGCTACTGTAATCCCACGAATCTCGGTCAAATTTGGTCGTGGATAAAACTCTGCCAAAATGTCTCGGTGTCTAACCCACATTGAAAAGCGGTTCACTCGATCCACTTGAGATCAGTCAACCGGGAGGTGAATACTGTACGCAGTCCATATAGCGGTAAAAAATTTGCGGCTCAAAAAGCTCGGGTAGTCTAGAACGAGTCTCAATTGCGCACGCAGGGTGAGTATCTTTGCCCTCGGAGGGCAGAATTTCCGTAACCCACGTTTAAACTTGAATGTACCTCCATTTTTGCACTCCATGAAGCAATGGATGGAATCTAGTCGCGGGCTAAACAAATGTTGCGACGATGCTACTGTAATCCCACAATGGCCTCCGAATCTTGTGCAAATCGCCTGCAAATTCACGGCTCCCACCTTATTTTCTAAATCCAACAATTTCTAATATCAAGAGACCACAAGCCCCTCACGTCCGTCATTATAAGAAAGATGGTAGAACCACTCAGAGGCAGTTCCGAAAAACGCAGTACATGGCACCATTTCACACATAAATAATTTATTTGAAAAATATCAACCATGCCCAAAAGGTGCAAATCCACTCTGAAGAACCCAAATAAACTTTGGACGACATCAACCAGCGCCAGAGATCGAACTTTACCGTGAATATCGCAAAATGATTTCAAGAGACGTAAGCAACGCAAATTATTTATTCATGTATCGCGGGCTACAAAATTTACTATATTCTTCCAGCGCTATCTCTTCAGGCGATCTTCTCTTTCTCCTCTTCTTCTTTGGCAGTTCGACATTTCCGTTATTTTGGTCCATCTATTGAAACATTCGTTCCATCTTAATGTTGATTCGTAGTCAATTAGAGAATGTAAACTGTAAACTGCACTTGAATGCAGAGAGAGCAGATGGAAGGTCATGATCTCTTTACATTAAGTGGGATTGCTTTACATCATTCACATCGAGTCCCTCAGTTATCAATACCTGATTCATCACATCGGCAACTATCTCATCTTCCCGTTCCTCAATTCGCTCTTCCATTCTCGATTCATTTCCTTGCTCATTCAATTCCTTGGCCATCTCTTCTCTCTCCTCTTGGACACTTTTCTCCTCGGTTCCCTGTTTGCCAACTATCCCCTGCCCCTCGTCTCCTCGATCCGTGACACCCGATGTCACATTGGGAAGTGGCTCGCGTTCCCGGTCCTCAACCCGTTCTTCTCTTATTCCCGTATCTCCATCTTCTCCTTCTCGTCCTTCACTTTCTGGCGCGCTTTCATTTTCCCCTTCCTCACCAGTGCCTCGAACTTCCCGTGTAAACTTGAGGGGCCTATAATATAAGAAAATAGAACAACTTCAAGTTCACTAACTTTACTCAGATAAAAGAAATATTTCCACTGTGAAGAACATAATTCATTGGTGAACCAGAAGTTCGCAACGTTGGGGTCCAACGGCAAACACGTTTTTCTATTGATTGTTTTTTCAATTTCAAGGACCATAACATATTTCGTACCGATTGTGAAAAAAAAAACATTACATTGTCCTGAGTGAGTGAGTGTTTGAATGAGAATCATGAGCTCTGCTCTGCTCGTCGTCGTCGTCGTCGTC
>JAPYYS010002273.1:0-18393 GCA_030522525.1 Campopleginae sp. 14b
GGGGGGGGGCGGGGGGGGAGGGGGGGGGGGGGGGGGGGGGGGGGGGGGGGGGTATGAATGAGCCAGGGAAGGGGAAGGATTCGCCCAGGACAACTGTCGTCTCGCCTGGTATTATTTCGATGATATTATTTATAGTTGCTTCGGGTATATAAGTTTGCGTAATAAATTCCATACGCTTTTCTCCACGGGCATGGCCGAAGCTTTCCGTGGGCGAATTACCCTATTCTCTTTTGTCTGGGAGTATATTTTTATTTCTTTATTCGCTAGTCTCATTGATTTCATCACGATTTTACTAGCGGAGCTTTACTTTTTCCGCTTTGTTTTTTTTTTGTTGCTGAGAAACTTTGCCAGTGCTGCGCAGCGTCGTCTCGGAGTGGCAAGGATTTTTCTCCGTCTCTTGAAATCACGTTGTGCGTTTTTTCTTTTTTTGCTTCTTTTTCCTTTACTCCGCTCTTAGCGAAAATCCGCTCAGATCTCGGAGAGCACTAGGAAAGACCACGGGGCGAAAGGATCCACACAGGAAACGTAATTTCATCAATTTTTATCGTTGCCTGGCAGGCTTTAAGGCCTTAAGCCATCTTAGATTTAATAGCGCCGTCCGCTAAATTATCAGGCTTGTGCCCGAAAAACCAAGCCACCAAGAATGAAGAAAAAAGAGGAACGGATAATATACGTCCAAGAGTTTACTCAATTCAAAAACTGAATGCACTAAAAAAAAAGTTGGAAAAATCAATACCCAAAAAACGGAATAAAAAAAAATATTTTCGATATAGCCGGGAAAACAGCGTTCGAGAGTAAACGTCACTTGTGTCGGAGAAAACCGCAGCACGCGGAGAAACTCGAGGTGGTAGCGACTTGAAACTAAAAGAAATATAAACACAAGCGTTTCCTCACTAAATACATAAATCGATGAGGAAAAAGTTGGTTGGTCTATCAGAATGTTTGTCAACTCGTACCGCTCGTCAAACCTACTCAAAAGACTTTGATAAATCTTTGATATACTACAGAGACCAAAAGCTCATAATTCCCATAAATATAACACGTATGCCCGCCGCGCGTTATAAAATATCGGAAATAGTATATTCCCCGTACTTTTCGAGCATTTCGTATAAATTTAATAAGGAAAAACCAAGGGAAATTGTTGTATCGCGAGGTTCCCCGATATGGTGGTGAATAAATGAAATGAAATGCGAGTACGAAATGTGGCCGAGTGCCCTGTTAAGGAAGTGGGTTCGCATCAGAGCGATGAGCGAGAGGAGAGAATTGTATCTCGTAATGCAATACATACACGAGTACGAATGAGCCTATGTATATGTATAAATACATAAGGAAGATATATATTTATGTACGTAAGAGTGGCGCCGGTTTATCGCGTGACAGGAAGCCACGACACGCCATCTTTTTCTCCCTTCGACGTCGATTAAGATCGCGCGCGCGGTTCGCTCAATTCGCTTTTCGTCTGTTAGAGAGGCACACATGTCACCGTGTCGTGTAGAGAGCGAGAGCGAGGGAGAGAGGGAAAAGGAGTCCCTATAGGAAAAGCTCTTAACCCTGAGGTCAACCGAAAAAGTAAAAAACAGTGGATAGATGCGGCAAAGCCGACTAGAATCTCGCTGAGAAAAGAAAAAATATTTCATTGGAGGTAATACGTAAAAAAAAAAAAAAAGTGACTAAATGGGTCTGACCTCTGTAAAGATAAAAATTATTGAGTAGCAATATTTTCTCACGGTGTTTTTTCTAAAGTACGAAGCCGAGGCAGCTTAGTCACGTAGAGCTCGAAGGAAGAAACGCGAAGAGAAGGAGAAAGAAGGGGCGAGCGAGGGTTCTGGGTTACTCATTGACACCTAACACAGAGTAAAATGCACACTTTTCCTTTTGGAGCGTGATAATATACCTGTAGACGTTATTGAGCGGTACGGTTCAGAGAAACCGGCATCGTTATTAGAAGCTAAAGGCTCGAAGAGGAAAAAAATCAAAGTAAAACGACGGGGAAGCGGCAGCAGCGGCAGAGGGAATGAGGAAGAGCGAGAGAGAGAGAGAGAGAGAGAGAGGGGGGGGGGGGGGCAATTTCTCTCTCCATCAGATCCTTCAAGAGTCTACGGGATGGCGAGTAAGCCCCGTGGTGGTGGTGGAGGATATGGAGTAAATATAAGAAGAAGAGACTCGAGAGAAAAGAAGCGCAGCAGGGGGAGAGGGGGTCGTGGAGGAAAAAATTAAGAGTCGGTTAGGTGTGGGCCTGACTTTCGGTCGTAATAACTGTCGGACAAGTAGGTAGCGAGGGATGCACGTATCGTGTGTTCATACAGCCGAACGATACGGAAAGCGTAAATGCATGAAAAATGAAAATTAGGGCTGGTCGCACTGGATGCAACCGGCGGAAACGAGAAACTGATCGAGAAAAAATGAAGAAAAAAAAGGGCAAAGATTGTTGGAGGCTGGATGGCTTTGACAAAAAAATAAGATAAACTTTTGTAGCTGGATCGTCGACCAGGAACAATAACGAAAAAAAGCGTCGTCGAAAGACGTGGACCGGAAGTTCCGGGGCCCCGAACAGCCCAAGGTGGTCCCGGAAACTCGCGTTACTAATTTGAGAAATTGGCTTGGCCAAAGTTTCCAATGAGCTGCTCTATGCTGCACATGCCTTACTATCGCCATCAGCGTCTTTGGCCAACATCCCGCGTATATAAACACATTTACATGCTCGCGCCTATGGAGTAGACATACGTATTCGAGGGGGATCTCGTAGACAAGAGAGCCCTCTGTTTCTACATCGAGATACGCCCCCGCCGCCGCCGCCGCCGCTCCCGTATATATATCCCATGCTCTTGACGCACACGAGATAGCTCTAGGTATCTGTACAATAGAAACCATGCTGAAACTATTGTCGACGACGAGAGACGAGCGATAACGATCAAAGGACCCTGAATACGAATTCTCCAAATTAGCGGAGATCGTGGCGAGGCTGCTGCTTCGCCGCGGCGATTAAATTTATAATTGCCATGAACAATGAAGAAATAGAGAGGGCGAAACAAGTTTTTGCCCAACTTAAATATCATTAATCAGCAGAAAAGCGACTCGGTTTATTCAAATAAAAACTTTAGTCGATTTCCAGTTTCTAGCAGCAGCTTGTACCAATAAAATATTTTTTTTTTCTCCGTGATGGTGATAATTAATCAACTTTTTTGACATTTTTTTTTCACCAAATCGAATTTTCAATGGCGAAGAAGGCTGCTTGAAAAATCGTCAGTTTTTGGCATCACAATTTGCATCGAGATGCATGAAAAAAAAACGTTAGACGTATGAAAAATTTAAACGAAGGAGAGACCAACGTTATAGAAAAAAATGTTTTTTCTATTAATTATTTGTTAACTTTCGAAAAGTATGAAAATTTCCCTACCCATTTTGTCTTCGAAGCCCTAAAAAAATATCAATTTAATGTCCTGACTAAATATGGACTAAGAATCTTGAGATTAGTAAATGGCAACGATAATAAGTTGCAGGAAATTGGAGCTAGGTCAGAAGGGATGAAGCGTTAAAAATGCGCAAAGGTCGAGAATAATTATCCGCGAAATAATAATAAAAATCATGATGATAATGATAATTATAGCAAGAATCCGGGAATGCCGATAGAGTAATGTAGAAACTGTGGGTTTCTGTATCTGAGGGAGGAGGAGGAATATGTTGGGACGTTGGGGGTTTCTCGTGTCTGCGGGAGCTTTTCCTCTCGTACCTGGAATTTCTCGTCTACCCGCGAAGCATCGAGATGCACAACGGGCTTTCACAACGAGAGAAATAGAAGGAGGAGAGGAGCAGGCGACGAGGAAGAATAAGGGCGCAGGGGAAGAGAGAGGACTAGAGAGGAGCAGGAGGCGAGAGAGGCTCGAGAAGTTGGCCTCGACGAGCGCGCAGCGAGCTTGCCATTGTACGAATCATAAACAGAAACATATACATACACATATGAATAAAGAGGAGAGAGGCCAAAGAGTCTCGCCGCGATTATATCAACTCTCTCTTTCTATAGAACACTCGGTGATCGTGGCATCGACTTTGCCAGCAGCAAATTCACCGATCTATTATGTCTTGACTGTGAAAAAGCTTTGTCCAGGGAAATGTGGCCGAGAAGAAGCAAATTCAGGAGAGTCAATCTCAATACTTAGAGGGAGATTAAACGTTATTCCCACAATACAATTGCAAACATTTTTCACCTGAATGATGAAAGTAAAAAGTATTTTTTCCGTCCGACAATTTTTCATACAAAATTTGTCAAAAATATTGGGGGCTTTGCCATTAAAAAACCGAATTTACTTGAAAATAATTGAAATAAGTGCATTTATTATCAAAATGATGAATAAAAAATGTGATTTTCGTCAATACGAAAAAATACGTTTTGGTATTAATTTTTTGTTCAATTTCCAACGATGCTGCACAGGCTTCAATATCCTCGTGGAAAATAGACCAAGACATGAGGAAGTTTGAGATAAAAAAATTTTTTTAAAAAAGTGGACCGAGAGTAAGCAGCAAGAAGAAGAAGGAGGAGGAGGAGTAGAATGATTGAAAAGAAGGGGGATAGAGTGCAAGAGCAGTTTGGATTAGAAACCCGCCGTCTGCTCTGGAACGGGAGCAAGTTATACGAGACGACGTGAAGACGACAGGGTCGTCGACGCCTGAAATTAGTAAGTTCGTATGGCATCGGAAAAAGGGGGACGGACGGAAAGTATACGCGCGCGATAAAATATATAGTACACATAGATATGGTACGGGCGAGTGTGAGTGTCCGAAGATGCACGCGAGGTGTGAAATGATGGCGGCGGAGTTGCCTACGGGGAATGAGATGGAAATAGAAATGGCAATAAGGGTAAGGTGAGCTATGGAGGAAAGGACGAAGGGAGAAGGAAAAAGAGAGATCTTGAGGTGGGGGTGGTAATCACGGTGCTTCGGATAAGAAGCTTAGGGTGCGGACTATCGAGGCTGAGGAGCCTACTAGACACGATAGTACGAGCGAGAAACGAGAGGAGGAAAGAAAAAAAAAGAAGGAGATAATACTGGAGGGTGGATAAAGGGAGGAAGGAAGATTGTGGAGAGAGAGAGAGAGAGAGAGAGGGCGACACAACGAATTTCTCGTCTCTTCCGGTATCGCGTTTCCCCTTGACTGTGTAATAATAAAAAGGTATTAGATAGGTAAAGCGAAGGGAAGTAAAGGGAGGAAGAAAGCGAGGAGAACAGAAGCGTATAAACGGAAAATGCCCTCCATGCCCTTAAAGCACTCGGTGTGGGAGGAAAAGACTTTTTTTTAAATATATATCGTGTATATAGGCGTGTGTGGGTGAGTGTATTCGGACGCGCGTGGATATAGAGCGAAGCTCAACGAGCTCTCGAAGGAAAGATTACTCTTCTCTCTCTCTCTCTTTCTCATTTTTTATCTCCCTCGGTGGTATAACCGTAACTCGAGTCCGGAAAAGTTGGAGCAGGAGAGGCGTCGACGGAGACGTCATCATCGAGAAACACTCGGAAAGAAATCGTGAGAAAAACAAAAGAGAAAGAATGTCTTCTTTGTTTTTTGTTTCTTAACATTTTATTACTTTGTTGTTGTTGTTTTTTTTTTTCATCTCTTTTGTATATGAAAACGTTAGCGGTCCCGGAGTCGGGAGAGAAAGTCGGACGGGCTCGTCTCGTCCCATCGACATGTATTGGATACTCCAAGAATTATGAGCCTCTGTGACGCAGACACTGGGACGTTACGAAATTATCACAGTTCCTATCATTCTCTACCGAACCCTGGAGAGTGAGCGAACGGGAGAACGAGAGAGAGAGAGAGAGAGAGAGAGAGAGCGAGAACAAATTTCACAACGGTCTCTAATACGAGGATTAATTACGGACGTTTTACTCACATCCTTTCAACGAATATTATCCATAACTACAAAGATATATAATCTTGAAATCCGGTGAGAGCCAGCCATCTATGGACACACGTTGGATTCCAGCATAAAAGGTTCAGGACCGTGAAGAAACCGTGAAAGAGTATCGTTAAAATGCAACAAAAACTGATTTTTTTTTTTTTTAAGCAGAGAGCAAAATTTTTCATCGAGAATTTGTGAAAAATCTTGTAACAAATTGACTAAATAATGAATTAAAAATGTCTCTTTGTTGTATTGCAATGATGGAAACTTGGGTATCGTGTAAAGAGAGCTTCGATGAAGGAAGAGCGAATGAAACGTATTTCTGGTATGAAACGACAGCGGGATGGGTGCGCGTTCGGTTCAATAGAGAGTGAGAGAGCGAGTAATTGAGGGGGTGTGGGAGAATCTTACGGTCGCTGTCTTCGTGTATATACGTATATGGATAAACAGAGGGAAACGTTTTATTGCTTCGGGATCGAGAGCCTTAAGGTATATTATAAGTGAATGTTTGGAGTGGGATATCGGTTCCGCAATAACGGGCAAGGTTTCTCTCTGGAGCTGAGAATCGCGGGAGGAGTGAGAGGCGGCGGCGGCGTCTGAGTGCACATACGACTAGCTCGGTATATGCAAATGCGAAATGTTAAAAGGTATCGCACACGTAATATGTACTGCACGAGCAACATGTTGGGCGCGAGACCGCAGCAGTAGCTCCAGCTAATTGTGATTAATTATTTTCCGTACGACGCTGCTCTTTCCCTTTCTTTTCTCCTCCCCTTAGCATCCCTACCGGCGGGGCGCATTGATATTTTATTGCGTGTTGGATATTATCGAGCAGTCGGCTTTAGCTATTTCCGCGATTCATTCCGCACGTATCTCATTTTAAAAACGATACTAATATCCCAAAGATTAATGATAATAACGGTTCGAGTATCATGTTGGGATCGCGAACCGCGACTCGCCGCGCGCATCGATTCGATTCGCTCAATTGCTACCGTACCAAATCTTTTGCTTCCCGATCGACCACCACTTTTTCACGAGTTCTCTGACCTGCCAATCAAAATTCGTCACCTTAAAAAATGTAGCCCAAAAAAACCAAGCCACCAAGAAAAAAAAAACAAAAAAGATGAAGAAATAATATACGTTCAAGAGTTTAATCTCGTTTGTGTACGAGCCATACTTAAATCTCGCGAGACTGTGATAAACCATCGAATTCCAAATATACTCAAAAGATCGTGTAAACGATGTTGAAGTTGGCATCGTTGGAATGCTACGAAAACTTATTATTTTTTAAAGCTGAGGGTCAAATTTTCATAGAGAATTTTAATGAAATATATTAGTGGGGTCGATTTTCGAATGGCAAAGACGGCCACCACGTCCTCCACGTTGCAAACTTCAGTATCATTAAAATCAGAGTCCCCAGCTACAATTAAGAGAATTAAATTGATTAGGACGAATTCATTGTTCTGGAAATTTGTTGAGTGAAAATAATGAATTATCAATGCCGAGGGAGCTTAAAACTTTTGTCAGATCGTGCTAAAATAAATGAATGGAACGAAATTAATCGAAGGGAAGCGAGAAAATGAAAAAAAATTGGGTATAAAAATGGAGCCATGAAATTTCGAGCTTAATGAAGCATCTATTCTGGATTTTATCGAATCCAGCAGTAGATTGGATTTACGCGATGAAAATCAACAGGAGCGAATCGACTATAATGGGGGTTTGCGTATAAATTGAATTTATCGAGTATTTTACCTGCAGAACGAGACGTGCGATATTCCAATTAATGAGGAATGATGTTATTTTTCTTAATTCGGTCTGATTTAGTTAATGGAGACGACGCGATCAGCTTGGATAATCGGTGAAATAGCACCGGTCGAGATTCGGGTTCTCGCTCATTAGCATCGCGCACATAATCCTGGTCGTATTAATTAAATGTATAATAAATCCATTAGCGAGGAATGGCCGTTTTATAATAAATATGAGGGTAATCCTCGCTGGGAAATTGGTCAACGGGCTTTTAAATATCTCGGGCACTTTGTCGCTGAGCGTTAAACTCGAAGCGCACTATGGAGCACAACACAAACACAGTTCACTGTATAATAAACAAATGGGAATTGAATGAACGAGGAATATCGAGCGAATGGCTAAACAAAAGAGGCAACGAGAGCTTTGCCCCGGTCTATGATGATAAAAAATTTTGCAACACTTGGCTCACTGGTTAGGACGAGCGATTGTTTTCAGGCTGCTTAATCCATGCTTCGGAGACTCCGACAAACATTCAACAACGTTCGAGGAACGACACACTGTACTCGCCGATGGAAAACGATCGATTATCCTTGATGTAATGAAATTTGATGAGCGCGAACGGAAGCGACAAATATCGTAAACAAAGCGATGACCAACGAGACAGAATTACCCAGGAATGATGCTTCTTTTTATTTCATTAATATATAATTATAGGATTAATTGCACTATCGAAGGATTATTAAGCAACGCGCGACGTCAACGAGGAAGATATGAATGAATATTATTGAGCAAGTGTTGGGTAGAGCACGTGGGATTAAAACGGGAGAATGGACATTAACGTGAAAAACTTGTCCATCCCGCACGGATTTCGCGAGAACACTGATGCCTGTGATGGGGAAGAAAGCGTTGGCCGGACGACGCAACGGCAGTGACGCACAACTCTCCTGCGAAGTGGGGAGGCGGGTGAGATTGGGAGGAGAGGCGGGCGGGGGGGGGGGGGGGGGGGGCCAGATAAGAAGCGGGTGGGGGTAGGCGGAGCAGAGCGGAGTGGGGGGGGGGGGGGGAAGCAGGGGCCCCGCCGGGGGGGCCGCGGCGGGGCAAAGGGCCGGGCCCACGTCGCGGGGGCAGGAAAAGAAGGAAAACAGAAAGAAAAAAAAACGAAACAAGCACGATGGAGCCTGCTAGCGATCGAGAAGCACAGCCGCGGTTTACGAGCGATCTGAACGTCGTTTTAAACGCGAGAGAATCGAAAGAGTTTCTCGGTACGCGATGCATTTGTACGCCGCCCTTGACGCCGCACCGCACCACCGCCTTTCCTATATTTTCTTTTTATCCTTTTTCCCCGAGACGAGAGTCTCTTGTACTCTTGTAACAAAGAGCTAGCCCAGAACCCAAGCAAACAGCAGAGATTGGAAGAGTACAATGTCCAGCGAGATCGCTGCTGCCTTTTGGGACGATCATCAACCTTCGACTCATCTAGTCAGACATCACACACTCACACGCGTCTCTAATCAATATCCATACACACATAAGAGAATTTTCAACAGTTTAAAAATGTTTCTTTGCCTAAATCGTAATACCTCGATGTACAGGGTGTTCCGCGGTGAGTTGCAACTTCCGGAAGCAAGGACGAAGGTAAAAGTAGCAAAGTTTTTTCAGCTATACGAAGCTGCTGATTTTGGGGTGACTAATTATTAAAACTCAACGAGACCGCTCAACGTGTCAAATGACTTCCTGCTTTGACATTTGTTCCTGGATTCGAGTCCCTGGGCCGGGATACGATGGTGGAACACCCTGTATATAAATATGTAGCGGTGTCCACGGTCTATGTTCGACGAGCTGAGTAACACGATACTCTCTCGCTTCACGCCTACCGAGCTTTGTATCTTTTTTCATATTTTTTCTCCTTCCTTTTTTTCTTTTTCTTTTTCCATTGCTTTTTTTCTTCTATGCATTGTTATCTATAGTCCCTTGTACAAAACGTATGTTAAATCCATGATCGATTTCTCAGCCACTCCAACGAAAACCATCAATCAAACTTTCTTCGAAATTCAAAACCAGTGAGACTTTGGGGAGGGGGCGATCCCGTTGCTGGTCATTGCGAGAGTACAACGGATGTGATATTTATTGGAGTCGATGACTCCTCGGTCCAGCCACACTGGGTCAATTTGACCCAAAGTGGTTTTTTTGTCCGAGGATCTTCAGTGTGTGGAAGAAATGGTTATGCGACGAGAAAGATTGGTGTCCGGGTCATCCCGGCCCAGTGTGCATGCTATCATGATCGAGCTCGTTGGCGCGACGGAACAATTTCCCAGGAAAATTGATATCAACCTGCTGATGGATAGAGATAGAGAGTAAATGCAATTAATATGTAAAGACTGTATTCTAATATTTGTCTCTTCGTCTTTTGCTTTTTCTATAACGCCTCAACACCTACTCGAGTTTCTTTCGCACGCAGATTCTCTCAGCTCGATTTAGACGCGTTCGTGAGACTAAGAATCGTCGTCGTCGTTGTCGTTGACGACGAGTAACGCGATATCCCGAGTTCCAGGAGTCGGCCCAACGGTACGACGAGTCTCGGGTGAGCGGACACTCCTCGCTATATAATGACACCAACTCTCGACGCACTCTAAAGAAAAAATTAAATGCAAGAGAATGCGAGAGGAGAAAAAATATAGAAAATACGAGATACGCGCGCGCATCACATGAGAAAGACGATAAAAAATAATGATAACGAGCAAATAAAAAATGGAAGAAACGCCGTCGGAACGTTCGCGTCGCGCTTTCTTGACGTGTCCTAAACTCAAGAGCCTCTCGCGAGAGCGTGCACTACTTTGGTTCCCCTTCCGCGTGTGTGTCTCGTGCGCTCATATCCACCACGAGTGGACCAGCCACACACTTTATTACGCCTCCGCACCGTTAGATTTCGCTCCATTGTAATATCCGCTTTGCTCTTTTTCCTCTGCGAAGCTTCAACTTCAAAGTCTCAAATTTCGAAATCGTGTATCTCTCGAAAAAAAAAAACAATCCGGACTATTCGCTGCGAGAGCAAATTAATAAAAAAAAATAAAAAAAAAAAAACAAACAAACAAACGATCCATGCATTTTGTACAAAGAAAAAAAAAACATGGCAGTCGCGTGTTTTGACGAAAAAAATGCATCGCATTTGATTTTGTATCATATTCTCCGCGGCCGTTATCCCGGGAAATTTTTTGATCCGCTACGATCTGCTTGTGTTCCCATTGCGATACAAGTTTTGCCAAACGAAATAACTGCATCTCGTGTGCTACACCGAACGAGTAACTGAGCGAGACGAGTAACGCGATATCTCGTCGACGACGTCGAACCAACCTTCTCCTATCGCTCGGTCTCCCTCTGCTGTCCCGATGTGTTTCACCTGCATCGACGCACCCGTATCTATATGGGATTTATTTTTCACCAGTACTATCGGAGAATCAAACGTACGCCTGAATGAAAATGACTGAAACGTTGGGCTGCAGGAGCGAGCGAGCGAGCGAGCCAGCGAGCAAGAGAGATAAGGAAACATGAATCACCGATTAATCAAATGATCCGTATGATTTTCGTGAGTATCAGTCTGTACAAGCTTTGAAAGAGCGATTACGGAGACCATTGAGTTCTGAATCACCATTTCCTCAACATAAATAAAACCCGAAAGGAATGAGACGAGAAAGTCCGAGAACAAAAGGCAAAAAAATTCAAGAATTTCGAGTTGTAGAAAAATGTGAAAAAGGTGATAAAAGAAATTCATCGAAACGCCAAAAGTCACAATTCCGCCATCCGGACAGGAGCTTGGGCGTAACTTTATACACAAATACGCAGACACACACGCATAGACGTACGATTTAGTTGGATACATGAATGAGTATGTTCGGAGAGAAGGAGAAAGAGAGAGTCTCGTTGTTCATGACACACGCGTTCTCTGAAACGTGTTATCGCGACATCCGTTCGTTCTTGTCGTCGTCGTCGTCGTCGACGACGACAACAACGACGTCGACGGCCACAGTATATTAGATAGGATGGAAGAGAGACGAGTGATACGAAACCGAGGGTGGTGCACTGTACGCCACCCACACCCACAGACACTTACAACACGCATATATATATATATATATCCGCAACAACTGCAGATGCAATATTTGTGCATAAGCATGCCGTACATTTATCCTGAATAATCATACTTTCAAATTTCCTTACAACGCGCACAAACGTACGCGTTTTTTCTAAAATACTATGTTAAAATTTGGATCATTGAAATGAAATGAAAATGCATTATTTTCAGAATTTCGAAAATTTCGAAAAAGTCTGAAAATATATTTTTTTAAAATACAAAAGAAAAATAATTAATTTGAAGGAACAAATATTCTGTCACGAAATTGGCAAATTTCCAAATTCTTCAATAATATATTGAAAATAAATAGATAATTTTTCATCAGATACTTCGTCATGAAATTTGCAAATTCCTCAATTAGCCCAATTTCCAATAGAAATCAAGGAATGCCGAAAAAAAGAGAGGAATATGATTGTGCGTCGATGCAAACTCGAGGATGAGGTACAGATGGAGAGTAAAATAAAGAGGTTAATTAATATGTCGTGTGTTTTTTGGAGTTTGATGGAAATTCGAAAGACGAGGAAGTACAAGTTGGAAATACTTAATATTCTTTGATGTCTGTAAGAAGAGCCACAGCTGGATGGGGATGAGGTAAAGGAGCGACGAGGGATGAGGAATGGGATGTTGCTAGTTCGAAAGTATCAAACGAAAGATTTTGTAGTGTCTTTGTCAACGTCATGTTGGTGCCTCTGTTGTAGAATCAAAATTAGATCGCGTTGGTTCCCACGACGAAGAGAGAGAGAGAGAGGGAGAGATGATTTTTCCTCGGCGACGTTGAGAGATTCCAGAATTATTGAATTAATCAAGGACTGCTCGTGGTAAAAGGAGCCCGAGGCGAAAAAAAATGGATAGAGACTCTCGGGAATTACGCAATAGTCTTCTCGCGCGACGAGAGACTCAACTTTTCGGGCACCCTTTGCGTGGGCCCCGGAACGTGTATCGAGAGAGGATCGTCGCGGGCGCAAAAGTCTGATTGTTTCGAGCGAATAATTTGCTCGTCTCTCCAAATTCCGTTTAAACTAGAGAGAATGTTCTTTGGAATTTGGTCCTCGACGATGTACGTGTATATTTTCATCCATAAATTAAATCCACCTCAGTATTTGTAACGTCGATTGATGTGTGTGTGTGTTCCGGGTCTCCCTTTCTCTGTGGCTGGAGAGAAAGGAGCGCGAGGGTAATAGGAGGTAGAAATTGAGGTGGGGGGGGGGGGTTGTAACGATCGTTGGCTAAAGTTCGTTCACAAGGCTGCGGCAAGGCAAACTCGACATCTTTCGACCGGTCCCTATCCTCATTTTTTTTTTTTTTTTTTTTTTTTTTTTTTTTTTTTTTTTTTTTTTTTTTTTTTTTTTTTTTTTTTTTTGTTCTTTCTTTTTTCTCTCTCCCCTTTTTTCTTCCTTTCTTTTTTTTTTTTTTTTTTTTTTTTTTTTTTTTTTTGAAATATACAAACGTCTAGGGCTTCGCGGAGACACTCTATGTAAATATTAAAAGAAAAATATTTGCAGACAATTTCGCCGAGACCTCAACTTTACAAATACAATGTAAATTTTTCGATTCTTATTAATTTGCTGGGAAATTTTTTGTTTCATCATACCGAAGTTTACAGCGTTGGAATGCAACGGAATGGATAGTTAAAGCATTATTTGCATTTGTTGTCAGGTAAATTAGAGTTTCAAGTTTCAAATAATTACTTTTTGTTGCATTTCAACGATGCGATTGCAATTATTTTTTTTCGAGAAACTTACGGGGTTATTTCGATCTTGAAGCTTGACGACTCATTTTCGATTAAACGACGGCGACGTATAGATCGATCTCTGCAACACAAATAAATAATATTTATAAATGGGTGTGAAAAGTATTTGAAGAAAAAAAATAGGGAATTATTCGAAAGTACTCGCGTGTCTCAACTCGCTTGGGATGTTTTTGCTTGTTTTATTCATAATACGAACTCGCCATTCGTTAATATCTCATACATTTCGATGAAATTAATTACTTTTTAATTCTAATGTTGCGATAGTTTCTCTCGGCACGTCGTTGAAATTCTTGAATTCTCATTGGATGTCAAAGAGATTGATCCTGGCGATGGTCCGGAGTCGACGAAGGCCGCGAGAATACCTGGAAATTCCGAGACTCGTATAATCCACCGCGCGAGTAAATTCGGTCGTGGTGGTTTGTACGATAAAAAAAGAAGAATATGGTCGGGATAGGGGGGGGGAGATCGAGGGAGATGATGGCGCGCGCGAGAGAAAGGCATTCGCGCAATCTCATTAGCATACGACCTTGAGAATCTCACGCAAGCACGCAAAAATAAATAAATAGAAATATATCGAATCTCGATGATTAAGGGAGACGATTAATCCGAGTAGGAAATTAACTTTTTTGTTGTTGTTATAACCCGAAGTACATAAAAAAGATTGGAGGAAAAAATATTGCGTAACGTGGGCGAAGACCAACTTCCGGAACATTTCGAAACGACGTTTTTATATTTTCCTCTTCATCTGACCGTTGGAATTAAAATAATTGCAGATCCGAGGCTGGTGGGTGCACTTTTTCTCGCCAATTCGTCAATTGTTGTTTCTCCCCGAATACCAAATTAATTACATTCATTTTTATCTCGTTATGGCCTTTTTATCCAATTTTTTCTTTCCTGGCTACGAGGAATTCGGTGAGGCCATTGACTGCCAAATTTTCGGACGCGTCTCCAAAGTCCGAACGAGACTTATGGAATTCCTCGAGAAACTTGTCCTGGCTTGAAAAATATTGAATTCGAGAGAGAGGAAAATAACGAGATGATACTAAATTTGCAAAAACTCGGAAAAAAAATGGACAATCTCCGGACCAAATGGAGAATAACGTGGACGAGAAAAAAAATTCACACTGCTTTTTGTTTTTTTACGCAAAAAAAAAAAAAAAAAATAAAGAGAAAAAATGCCATGATGTTGTTAATGTTTTTAATTTATTTGCCCATGAAAAATGGAGGCGATTCCAAAAATGTAGAAAGTTGTGAGGAAAATATTTTCCGTTGGACTCCGCAGCGAGCTGGAGAATTGGAAAATTTAAAAATGACGGAAACAAACGCGGATATGAATTTGGGTATACGAAAAAATATGCCTGACCGGCTGATGGAAATTTCCATATGACGGAATGTCGGGAGGTGGTAAAAGGGAAAATAAATGATGAGGGAAGGAAAAAGATGGCTCGGCGATTTGGTTGGTATCGGCGCCAAGTACCCGAGGATATATTGTCGTATTCTCGAAATGAAGAGACAAGAATAAAGGAAGCTTTTGGGAGGGGGAAGAGGTGAGGAGCTTTCTCTAGCAATATGTCCGCCTCACGAACCTGTCCCACTACTCCAGATGCGATTTGGCAGGCTGATAACTCGAGAGCCCCGCGCGCACATATCGTATATATTTTCTCTCGCTTCTTCTCGTGCTCATCTCGCATCCTGCTCGTTCGATCTCTTGCTCTTCGGAGCTCGTAAACTTTACAACTCTCCGCGGGAGATAATAAAGAGGGACCCCGGTTCATGATAGTAAAAAATAAAAAAAGAGAGAAAATGTCGCAAGGAGGAGACGGTAAAAGTGTTTGAGAGGTAAATGTATATATATATGTATAACGGAAGGAAATAAGTATATATGCGGAGGCAAACTACTGTAAATTTGAGAGCTTGGCCCATTCATGGCAACTCTGCGCAACTTTTTCCATGCCTTATTTAATCCTTATTATGAATAGCGTCGTAATTATTTATTGGAGATATAAGGGATGGATAAAAAGATTAAGGAAAAAGACGAGAAGGTAGATGAATTTTCCAGTCGCGAGTTTGCCATCGTTGCGTGCATCAGGAATTTGCCGGATTTTTTATCAGGCCGGAGGAAAGTTTGATCGAAGATAAAATAAAATTCGTTAGTTATTTGAGGATTGCTATATGTGTCAAGTTCTGTGTAAGCGTTGGTTAAAATGTGTTGGGTGAACGGTCGCGTGTTGGCGGCGCCAAAGCCTTGAGGAATCGATATTGCCGTCGTCGTCGCCATCGTCGTCGTCGTGTTCTAGTCGAGCACATTCGCTGACTCTCCTTGTACAATCGATACTCCACACCACACACACAACGAGCCTCAAATTCCTCCTTCCAATAAATCAAGCGCATGCATATAAATAATTAATAATTTATTATCGCGTACGTATATGGCAAAGCGCGTTAAATAATGAGACTCGCAATTATCACATGCTGCGATGTGACAATGCTCTGTTTTTTTTTTTCCTTCATTATTTGTGCGAGGTTTCGTAACTACGAAATCGATTCGTCGAAGCCTCGAAAAATCATAAAAAAAAATTAAAAGGTTTCGTACCTTTTTCCGCGAGAAATAACGTTCGATAAATGCGAATGGCTTTGTGATATATCAAGGCTCCGTGACTGGAACGAGGCGAGAAGAAAAAATTTGCGAAATGATTGACGAATCGGAAGAAGAAAAAAAGGTTCAAGATCAAAGTTGACGAAGGATTTCAATCAAAGTTCACTTTGTCTAGCCCGCGGTGGTTGCTTTTCAAAAGATTTTCTTTCTCCTCTCCGGCAAGCCGCAAGCCGGAAGTTTGAAGACGAGGATTTGCGATTGTAAGGAAGAAAGAGAGAAAGGGGAAAAATATGGAGTGCAAGCAGAATGAAAGAGCCGAGCGAGGAACGCGAGAGAACGAGAGGCACGGGGTCACGAGGGGTGGCATAAGATTAACATAACTTTGACCCACGAATAAGACCGCACGTTACTCGCTACCGCGTCTACATCTTTGTATACATGTATATATCCTGTCGTCAGACACTAATACCATTAGGTATGCATCAAACATAAACCTCCAGATTTTTCTCTTTCTGGCAATTAATCTCGTTTGCCTCGATTATTAACGTTGCATTAATCGACGCAAATTAATCTAATGCCAATGGAAATTGCGCGATCTTGACAATTTGCACCAATTCGGACGATCAATTGATGATTTTTTTTTTTTTAACCCCAGAGAGCACACAAGTTTTATACATGCCATTCAAAAACCGGATTTACTAAAAAAAAAATGCCTCAATTATCAAAATAATGAATAAAAAAATAATAATGCAAACTTCAGTATCGCATACAAAAACGACGTTGAAGTTGGCGTCATTGAAATGAAACGAAAACTCATTATTTTTCGAAGCAGAGGATACAATTTTTATACACAGTATTTGTGAAAAAAAAGTGGGACAGCCTTGTGTGCCTTTGGATAACCGTATTTACTAAATAAAATGGTAAAAAGCGACCATCGAAATAATAAATAAAGTTGTATTTTTCGTTGTTTTTGTAACGATGCAAAGTTGAGGATCATGCAATTGGGACAGTGGTGGGTGATTGGTGAGAGGGTCGAGCAGGATGATTCAGATAGGGTGAACGCGGCAGGGAAGAGACTCGGTTGTGAAAACGCAACTGCGGGTAGGCGCGTCTAGTAACGAGAAAATGAGAGTCGAGAGAGAATTTATAGCGAGAAAGAAGAAGAAGAAGAAGAGAGAGCGTTGGGTGAGTTTTGCGCTGCATCTCCCTTGATGCAAAAGGGTTGAAAGCCCCAAGGGCGGTTGCTGGTGAGTCCGGGGCCACGGAACAGCAGCAGGGCTGATCGTACACTCTCCGCACAGTTAGCCGCTCCCTAGCCTTGTTTGCGGCTCTTACGGGAATATGTACACGTCAGTGGAGACACTTTACGTACGGAATCTTCGGGCTGATCGGTCTCGACACGCTCCAATGCCTTTTTTCGTTTTTTTTTCGTTTTTTGTTTCATTCCGACTCGCCCATTCGGCCGCTTTTTCATCAAAATCTATTTTAGTAGTTTCTCCTAACCAACTCTATTTGCAACGGCAAATTTATCCATTCCTCCCAATAGTATCTTTCGTTCTTGTATTTGTTTTCTCATTCCATATTCTCGGCTCCCTCTCTCTCTCTCTCGCGGAGTCTTTCTCCCGACCTCTTTGTTTGACCACCTGCGTAATATCGTGGTACACGCGAGGGCCGGGGCCATAATTTATTTATATTTATTCGCGGAGCGTCGAGACGGTAGCGAATAACGCACCCCGCGCGCGGCCATCAGCAGGCGGCGGGAGAGTTCTCCGAGCGAAAAGAGCGCGCGTGAATGGCAAAAGCTCATTTGCAACACGGATTCCAATGACGAAGAGGATAAAGAGTACGTTCGCAGCGATCGGTGTACGCGGATTGGTCAATTTTTTGCGTCGGGGCTCATTAAAAATCGCTGAAGAAGGAATTGTTGTCGTTTTTTTTTCTCTCCATCCAGCAGAATTATCATTGGCATTTTTTTCAGTTGGGGCTCGTTAGAGTGTTCGGGAAAGCAGAGGGAAAGGAAAATCGGGATTTAGAGTTGGATAAAAATAAGATTTAACTGGAGCATGCACGACGGTTCACGCGAGTCGAGGATGAGGGATCGGAGGGAGAAAAGAGATAAAAACAACAAGAAAAGCAGCAGAAAAAAATGGCCGAGGAGTCGAGGACACAGATTATACGAAAGCCCCCCCCCCCCCCAGGGGGTTGGGAACCCAGGGGGGACGGGGGTGGGGACCCATGTGGGGCGGGCTTCTCGCCCCATTCCGTCAACCGCTTT